>LQRL01188148.1:22155-39331 GCA_001703475.1 Hydroides elegans
CGAATATAAAAAAGCACATGTCACTGATAACGGCACTTAGAAATAAGAATCAATTACTGATAATTTGTTGGATAGCGACACGATTTAGTTATTTAGCACTTTTTATGTTATATCTTATTAAGCAATAGGCTTTGTCGAGCTGTAAGCCATATTAAGTCATTCTGGATCAAGTTATCTTTATGTCGTTACACGTGGATCTAGATTAATAATGAAATAAACGAAGAATAATAAAGCTAGTCGCGATTAATTGATAAAAGGTAATGGATTAATGGCGTTAACATGCTCGAAGTTATACACCCGTAGTCTGTCACATTTTATGTGGATATAGCATTGTATCACCTGCAGAATAATAAGGTTAATTCAAACTTAGAATTGGAATAGAAAAAAAAGAAATAGAAAATGAATATATTTCAGACATGATGATGAAATAATTTGTGTAATAAATGTTCAAGACGGCATAATAATTTATACATATTATCAGGATATACATGTTATCAGGTTATCATGTTATCTAAAAATTCTTTAGATGAAAACCTGTATAAAAGCAAGTACACGTTTTCGTACTTATTTTTTTACACGCAATATATGTAGTTGGGTGACAGTTTTATTATGGCTCCTGATTCAGCAGATAAAACGGATCAATTCATACTTGCAACATATACTAATTTGAAGTATTGTGCTTAAACGAATAATAGAAGCACTTGCTGAACCATTAAAAAAAACGGGAAAAAAATATTAATTTCATATGGCTTATTGTATAAATCAAAGTGTTCCCTAAAGCTGAGATCGAGCCCCGGGGAGCCTGGTTAATAATATCAATTAATGATAATGTACTTTAAGGGAGACATTGCTCTTCCGGATGCTTGAATTATTCATTAAGAACAAACACGGTCGGTGTCATCACAGTAAAACCGCAAAATGTCGATGGGGACATTGTCGGAAAGATGCATGCAAAACATGCCTACTTGATTTAACATGTTTATGCATAAATAGTTGCAAGGTGGCATGTAACTTTTTGTCATGTCACGTGCTGGATTTCTAGATATTTCGCTATAAAAATTTTGCATGTCAGAAGCATTCTGGCATAGTTAGTTAGTTAGTTGGATAACAGTCATTTTGGTTTTACTATTGATACCTGATACAATGAAGTATTCATTTAAATTGTATGATTTATTTATAGTCAAATTTCAGGGACTAATTCCTGACGGAAAGAAGTCCACCATTTTGTTATCTAGGATAAAACCCCGGTTATATAAATGACATAATTAAGGAATGTTTTTGCTCGAATGAAGGCAAACACAATGTTGAGGAATATCATTCAGGATTATATTTGTATAAATGTCGTAAAATGAAATCATCCTTTTTCAGGAGCTAATAAAAGACAATATCTGAGGAATAGTATTCAGAAATTTACATGTATTTGGTTAACTATCGTCAAATAAGTCAATCTTATTTTTCAGGAGTTGGTGAGCGTGCAGCGTAGTCGCGGTGAGGACCTCGAGAAACTCCAGGGCCTAGAGAGCAGTGTGGGAGCATTGCAAGCAGATAAGGCTGTATTACAAGTGGAACTCGCTTCTATTAGGTATACATCTTCATATAATATATAGTATTATGAATTGATATTTTGATACAGTTTATATTGTACGATAGGTTTCGAATGAGCTTTAATCTCAAATACGAAAACATACACGGACCGGGCTAATCGAATGGGGATCCGTCTTAAGCAGTTATTTGTATCAGCGATTGTGTCTGCAAATATTTTAAACTATAAATCAATCTAGGGGTACAAGTAATCTCTATCAGACTTTGTTGAAATATATAATTCAACGAGATAGCCTGATATTAAGACACTATCTTTTATTTTCAGGGAGGAATACAAGCACTTACAGAACGGCATCTCAGCAGTAGAAAAACTCGTCCTTGATAAACCTGCTTTTACCGAAGAATCATACGCTGATTTCCATCAAAGCGCCGAAAAGCAGATTGAAGATCTCAAAAGACACGTCTTTGAACAAAAGAAAACCAAAAGACCAGATACTGCTGTTCAACCAAGTACACAAGCTGGTGGTACTGATGATCTAGCCGGCAGTACACGCAGTATAAACTCAGTCAAAAGTACTCACAGTAACGACAGTAACGCGAGTACCCCAGTGAACTCGGTACACAATGAAATACTGAAACAATCAGAGCTGATACTTGGTATACTGCGTGAAAATGGTGATATAGAAGACGAGGAAGCGTTAAAGGAAGTTGAATTGGTCAATTGGCAGGATGTGAAAAACTCGATTACAAACCACCTGAAAAGTGAAACGACAGAAAAGGTCAACGCTGCAGTAAGTGAGACATCATCCGGTGGTGGAGATAAGGAATCAGTGACTGAAGAACAAAATAAGGATGATTCAAATGAACAAGTAAATGAGCAAATAGAAAAAGCCGAAAGTCGAATAAGTGATGATGCAGATGAACCTTTAACAGCGGAAGATTTAGATATCAAAAGTCAATTATCCGAACTTGCAAGTGTTTTGTCCACTGACCTTGGTCTCAAGGTCAACCTAGTGGTCGAAACTCCGAGGCAACATATCGATCCACCGAAAAACGAAAGCACGCCGGTGTCGGATAAAAAGCAACGCCAGAAAATCGAGCTTGAGAAGATGGATAAAGATTACGAGGAGCTCCGCAAAAAGCGGTTGTCATTGCTGGTACAAGCGTACACTGGTAGACCTGATTATAAACCAACGTCCAGTTTCAACCAGGCTTCTCCGAGTTTCCAAGCTAGTGCCCCACCAACGACTAGTCAAAGTGATGCAATTGCAGAGTACGATCGAGAAACAGCTGCTCTTAAACAACGCATTGAAGCATTCCGACAGGAAATCAGGAAAGATCGACCATCTACTGATACCTATTCAGCTAATACATTAAATGCATCCGGTTCATATAAAGCAGCTAATGGAACTAGTTATAATCCACCGAGTCCAGTTCTAAAAGAAAGCAAAGATGAGCTCGATTTCCTCATGTCGAACGGAAGTAGTCGTGTACCACGTGTTTGTGTGGGCGGAGCTTCAAGTTCTTCGATGAAAAGCCCACGAAGTAACTTAACCATCAAAACAGCGCTCAGTTCACAAAGTACGAACCCGTATTCGTATCGCTTGAAACGCCAGATTTATCCGCATAAGAGAGACTATGTTCCCGTAGATCGCTTTTACGACGAAGCCGAACACGGGGGTGGCGATAATGAGAGATATAATGAGGAAGGTCAAGGGTATTACGAAAATGGCTATGATCGGTACGATGGTTATGGTCAGAATAGAGAAGAGCCATATGAACACAATGAGGCGTTTTCTGATCGCAATGGTGATTACGATAGAAATGGAGATTATGATAGAAATGGTGATTACGATCAGGATGGAGAATATTACGATGGATATAGCCAAGATGGCTACGAAGACGAAAAACGCTATGAAAACGGCGGCGACGATATTGAAAATGAAGAACTGGAGAGGGAACAGTATTACAATCAACAAAAGCGCATCAACCGCCAAGCTATTGAGAAAATGAGAAGCAAGCTGATTCAGAATAAGAA
Source organism: Hydroides elegans (assembly GCA_001703475.1). Lineage (NCBI taxonomy): Eukaryota > Metazoa > Annelida > Polychaeta > Sabellida > Serpulidae > Hydroides > Hydroides elegans. Next base: position 25,736 of record LQRL01188148.1, read on the forward strand.
ACGGATCGAAATAGAGCAAGTGAAACGCGCGGAAAAACAACGCCGCTCAACAACTCACCAAGGCGACAAAAGAAGCTCGTCGTGGCAAGCGAAACCATATGAAACAGCCATTCCACCTCGAGAAAGTGCTACCAAAGTAAAATCAAGTACCTCAAACTATGATACCTATAAATCCCCTTATACTACTTCCACGACTTCCTACCCAGCGAGTTTTGACACTAGAGAAAACGATAAATGGGCATCATCAAAACCGACGGATTATCAAGACGACAAGTGGGCGATAAAACGAAACGACACGAATGAACAGCGCTACCGACTGAGTCTGCATCGAGAATATCCATGTGAAGTTGATCTCCTATCTGGTTCTTCTAAAGTACCTGAACTGAAAGGTTACGATCCGGAGAAATTTGATACTTCCTACTTCAAAATGGATTCTGCAACCGCCGCCAAAACAGCAACAGCAGCTACAAAAGCGTCACAATCACGTGATCAATATTTGGTAAACAAATATGTCGTCAGACCGGAAGAGACTACTAAAACGGCGAAAAGTAGTTCCCGTGATGCCTCACCCAGCTATAAAGTCGAAATTAAGTCACAAATCAACACTGTGCCAACAGTTACATCCACTTCCTATAGCAGCTCTTCCACGAAGTATAGTAAAGAACCGACATCTCAGGTTACAGATTCCAAATCGTATTTGAGCGGCGAAAATAAAGAAAACTTCGATCATTTGGACTCCAGTAATGTGACGTTTGGACGCGGTGGTAAAGACTATAGTACTCGGTTTTCGGAAACGTCTAATTTGACATCTTTTATGGAACTGCCGTCCCGATTGCTGGGTGATAATGCAAGACAGATTCATGATAAAGTTCAAGGCGTTGGGAAAGATCTTCCGAAGGATGTTAAGTATGGCACTGAAAAGAAAGCGGAAACAACGTCTAGTTATCGATCACCTTTTGATAAATATGATGTACAGACTAATAATAATTACTCAACTATCGTACCAAGGGATGCCAAATCAGGGAAAGAAGAATATAAAATTCCATCAACTGAAAAGTATACCACCTCACCAGCAAACTCGAAACCACTAATAGATGACAATCAAAGTACAAGGTACCATCACTCAAGGCCAACAAGCCAACAACCAGTCCCTGCTGAACATTCGAGAAAATACGAAAAGTACGAAAAGCCAAAAGACTACGACAATGTACGCCACTATGGTGACACTGCTGAACGAAGAACGAAATCAAGTCAAGAAAGGTTAAACGAACCTGAGCCGCATTCTAAAGTCCTTAGATCAACCAGTGCTGCACGCTCACGATCATCCAGTCCTGCACGGTTTGTGGAACCTTCGAGCAATGCACGCACGGGCGAGCAGATAGAATCTAAGTATCCAACTGATTCGAACCGTGACGGCACTCAGCGAACGAGGCATGCGGTGAAGGAACGGGAACCAAGTCCAACACGAGTGAAAACCAGTGTTGTTGAGAAATCTCATCCGCATAAGTATGATGCCAAATATGATTATAGATATTCTAGTCCGTCTAATCCTTCAACGGTGCCAAATACTCATAGTGATAAATATTCGACCAGAGAACCAGCTACTAGATCTGCAAAAGAATATTCGAAACATCCGGAAGATAAGTACGCACGAGATAATGATCGCTATTCTAAAGAACAGGGAAAATATAGCAAAGACTATGACTCAAAGTATGGAAACGTCCGGGACAAATACACGACAAAAGAACAGAAACCAGCGTCAAATAAGGAGAGGTATACCGGAACTGCGATGGTTACTGGGGAGCCAAAACAAAAAGATCTCGCAAATGCCTGTTCAAAATACGTTTCAACGAAACCAAATACGGACGTTCATCGCTACACAAAACCTGACTCCGGTGCTGGCCCAACAACGCATAGCAGGAGCGGCAAGACGTATGAGTATCCATCCAAATACGACCGGGTAGAAACCAAAGCTGAACCACAGTATGTTGATGTAGAACAACGCGCTGCAATGCTAAACGACGTTGACAATAAATACAAAATCCCTTCATCAGCGTATCATCCTTCGGAACCATTAAGCGTCGCCAAAGATCGTGTCAGCACCGATACAAAACCATCGCGATATCATTACGAACCGGAAGTGAGTACTGGTTCAAAGGCAGCCGTGCTCAATAGCCGAAATCTCAACACTTTGGACAAGGAGAACGCAGAACAAATGCGCAAGGAAGCCGCCGAGGATAAACTCATGAAATCCCGTATCCTCTCATCGCAGCAACACCACCAAAAATCAGATGACGTCAGTAGCGTCGCTGGTTCGTCAGACGCGGACTTTGTTGTTGTTGCCAGTGGTGACATTATGCGGCGGAAATCGAAAGCGGCGAAACGATTGGATAAGGCGCGAAATGCCGAGCTGCAGATGAAGTCGTTTGATGTGCCGTATGAACAGTTGGAGGATGATTATTATCGGCGAAGGGAAGCGGAAAGGCTAGCCGGGTTGGATGAGCCAGATGAGAGCGAGGAGAACTATGCTATGAGGTACAATTACTAAAACAATGTATTGCAATAAATTGATATCATTCAAAAGAATGTAATAAGAAATGTATACATTTGGAAAATTGTAACATGTCTTAGGAAAACTATGCTAAAAGGTACAATCACAAATAACAATAAATGGATATATTATAAACGAGAGTTAACATTAACATGTGAATACGTTTGAAAAATAAAAACATACGCCAAAAAAAGCAAGTTCGGGGGGTTATCTTAATTTTACCCAAAATATTTGAAAAAATGCACAACAAAGTTGTATTCGTTGAATTTTCACTATAAACGACATGACTTTAGTAAGCTTGTACGGAGCATATGTTATGATCATGATGAAAATATTTATGACTTGATATTGTAGAGATGCCGATTATTGGGGTGAGCCGAAACGACATTTTGGTCTAAAGTCAAACAGCAAAGACACAAAGAGCTGGGCTGAGGAGAAGAAGTACACTGACACAGGTATCGTTCAGTATATTCCCATCATCATATGAGTATACAGGGCTGCATCTACCCCTGCGGGATTGCGGGATTCCCGCAGTTTCAGAAAAAAATCCCGCAGTTTTGAGAAAAAAGGTGCGGGATTTATCCCGCACTTTTAGAAAGAATCCCGCACTTTTTCAAATCTAGTGCGGGATTTTGAGAAAAGGAAAAGTCATTCTTGATTGAAATCAAATGTTATTTGCTAATATATATGATTTGTAATAAAATTTAGCTTGGAACAAAGGGGTCAAATGTCGACATGGTGTGGGAGGAATATCGTCTTTGGTTTCACCTTATAATCACACTTTCAATAATTGAAACAGGGTGACGAGCGTCAGCGAAATCAGGGAATTTCAAAATCTGTTTTCAAATCAGAGAAAATCTACCTCTTTGCAGAAAATAGGGGAAAAATCAGGAAATTTCATGTAGGATCAGGGAAAAATCAGGAAATTTCATGTGGGATAAGGGAAAAAATCAGGGAATTTCGTTATATTTATATATATTTTTTTTTCCATAAACTCCCTGAAAAAAAAATCGCTCGCGCCTACGGCGCTCGCATAATGTTCAGAAATCCTTAGACATGTTTTGTGTTGCGCCTTCAGCGCTCGTTTATTGACCAACGTCAATCATAGTTTTAAACAAAGGACCAGTTTGGTTATGACCAGTATCGCTTTGATTCAGGGGAAAATAGGGAAATCGATACAGAATGGAGACTGGCCATACGGTAAAACAGAAAATTGATGTGCTAAACAACAAAATATCGCATTTGGGTCAATCTGAAAATCGGGATTTCCCGCACTTTTTCGAATTTGCAGATACAGCCCTGGTATATAAAAAGACGACAAAAGTTAATTTCGAAAATGAATGAATATGATTGATGAATGTTTTAATTTGATTTTACACAGTAGATGATCATTTCTTATCACCAATAAACGAATCATGCCTTTAAAAAATCCGCCCAAAAAGTTTCCGCACATGACGTTTCTAAAAATGTCAGCATGATATTGAAAATTTCTACCCAAAACGTTTACTCCCAAAAGATGTCCTAGTCTCAATATATATAATTTGGTTGTGTTACAGTTTCGGATCCAAACTACTCCAAGTCGACAAGTGCATTGATAGACGATGGAATCAACTCTAGTGTGGTCGACCAAAAGTGGTACAGGTATGTACATTATCCAAGAAGAGGATATTGCCAAGAAAATATTTTATAATAAGTAATAAACGCAATGTTTAATAGCATAGTCATCGTTTAGTTTTAGTTATTTGTACCTTTCTAAACCTCAAACATTCCGTATGTTTTTGACATACACGTCACCATGTTCTTGGTATTTAGTTCGCGCAAAGAAAACACATACAAGTCATATAATATCCATTCGTGTTGATGTAAATAGCGAAAGGTGTTAGTTTTGTTTTAGCAGTGTAGCTTAGACTAAACTTTATGTCTTAATCAATCTGTCATGCGATGTTTGCCATGTACTGTTAATATGACAACGCTTCCAAGCTGTTTAACCCAAAAAGCGTTGTTGTTTTTCATAAGAAGACTTTAGGTGCCTGACAACTAACTTGGATATATATTTCATAAACCATTGTTGTGTTTATTGCTTTGCAGACAGAGCTACGTTCGATGGTAAACTTATCCTGACAATTCAATTACTCTAAACTTTAATTCTATAGTGTGTTAATTCATTGCCCGCTATCCCCCATGCTTGGTCACATTGGTAGCATCGTATGAATAGTATGTAAAGTAAAATGTCCAGAAATAAAAACATCTAGACCGAACCAGGCTCATTCTAGATATTTGAGAAAACATACTGTATGGTTTTACTTGTTGACTAGGTCGAGGGCGTCCCTAATTTTCAAGACGTCTAGGGTTCTAGGGATGGCCCTAAAAACAGGAAAGCCCTCAAAAGCAGGGACATATTCGACCTGGTCAACGAGTCTTATTAAATCATCGGGATAGCGAGCTATGATTTATCACACAATTCTACGTAGACTTCTAGTCGGTGTAAAGGGATTCAATTCGTTATTGCACTCATGAGTATTTTTGGTTATGTCTTATTAAAAAAATCTATCGAAGTATATCATTCGACATATACAAATGTACTATACATTAAATTTATTTGAAATGCTGGTTTTAGATAACTGATGATATATATTTTTGAAAACGTTAACTGCGAAAGACATCAAACCTACAAATACTCAATTTATTTATCATAACTTAATATCGCTGTATGCCATATTTAACACTTTGGTGAATGTTTCGTTCCCTGCCAATTTACAGGCTTACTCCAATGTACTATTGGTAAGTGAAAGCTGCTGGATATGAACTTGCTCGCGAACACGGAATGATGTTGATATTATATAGCTTTGCAATGCACTTGAAATGCTTTTATTTTTTGTTGCCACCTTGTATGCCGTTTGACTTTATTTTTGCATTATCTTTTGATATTCATATACAAATGTATTTACTTTTAAGTGAATGGGAGATAATGTAATATTTTTATCCTCCGCAAAACACTTACGCAACACCATCCATGTGTAAATAAACAAAAATCAAACTTATAACATCCCAACCTTAATTTCTATGGTGGATTCAAACATTTGTTATACATTTTTGATTTACTACTAATATTGAACCTGGGCTTTTGTGCAACCGGATGAATAAAGGATTAAGGGCAGAAGATATTTTATCGAAGTGAACCCCCTTTCTTTTCTATAAAATAAATTATGTAAAATTATGATCAGTATTGTTCTAAAAAACGGCAATTTATTGTCTCTGTCCCCATGAAATTATGCACTTCAGCTTGTACATACTGTAACAATGCCTATTCACAACAAATATACTTGCAGATCCAGATACATGTATATCGTATTTCCTAAATTATATCATAATTTATTATTGGGGTACCATAGTTATACTATTTCAGGCATCATAAAGTAAATACTGTATATGTTCGGGATTATATTTAGAGGTGTGGTTCGTCCGTTCACTTGTCTCTCTGTCTAAAGCATTTCTTTTAAATTTTGATTTTGTTATTGTATATTTTACTAAATTGGACTTTACATCGAAATGAACATCTAGGTTTAGTTTTTGGCTCTTTAATATTGTTTTCAAGAAATTAAATTAAATTGGCAAACAATCAAAAACAATGTACTTTTGAAATTGACAAACAACAGAACAATATTTTATTTACTTTTTATTGTCAAGAACAATGAAAGATCTAAGATCTTCTACATTTTGAATAATTTTGTTTCATATTGATCCTTGTTTACAGTTATGCCTTTTGATACCTCTTTACAGTTATGCATTGCATGTGATTCAGTTATATATGTTGTTGGTCAGTGTGCCGTTTTGTTACTTTGAGTCAGTTTACCTGTAAACATTGTAAATTCATTATGATACTAAATATAAACTATAAAGACTGAGCTTTGAGCACTCTCTTTTGTCCAACATTTTAATGCTTGAAATTTGGAAATATTTTACGCATAATTAACCTGTGTTGAATTCATTTTTGTGACGAACAATTTAAAAAGAGTTGTTTTACTTATTTATTATATGTAGCTTTGTCAATGTGGTTTGAATATATGCCAGAATTTTGTTGTGATTGGCGTGCGTACTAACCAGAAAGGGATTTGCTTATATAAGCATAGTTTTCATGACGTTCTTTCATCATTATGACATTACAGGTCGATTGTTGTACAGTGAAATCGTCATGTCTTCATGTTCAAATAGTATTATAAAACTCTTTTTTTTTTCGAGAAAATAGGTGAAAAAGATATATATATTATTATACATGTAGTGAAAATGTCAAATAATGTATTTAAAACTGCAATATATTGACTACATATAACCATTTTTCTTGCAGAGAAGCCAAAGAAGCCCTTGCCAAGTCCCACGCGAACAAAGAACAGCGAGCTGAAAAGGTGATTGCGGACGCGAAAGAAAAACTGAGACAACGTTATGACGCCTCGAAAAGTACCACCTCCGCTGACCCAAATAGTTCAGTTGGAACTTCAGGTACTTCTGACAAAGGTGTAGAGTCTGGTGGTGACAAGGCGCAAAGACGGGTCCATTGGGATAATCCTCATACTCAAGTGAAAGTGATGACGCCTGATTGTGATCAGAGTAGATCGGTATCGGCTACTGCTGAGTCTTCTATGAATGTGGAAAACACGAAGGGTCCGACAGTTTCGAATGCAGAATTAAGAACATATGGATCTGGTTCTACTCAACAAAATATATCTAATACGGTGAAGGAATTGAAAGTGGCGTCAGGACTGTACGAAGTGCCGAAATTGTCGAACTCTTTAAATGAAAAACAATCAGAAACAAACAATAAAAGTAAAAGAGAAGCTCCAGAGCTAGAACAGAGATCCGAGCGAGAAGAAATGTACCTTCCTCGTAATATGCAGGAACGCCAACAAATTGTGGAGAATATCATTGATAAATACACCAAAGAGCAAGATTCGTTTCAAGCTGTTGTACCAGAACGTGACTATGCTGAGTTCAAAGCTCGAGAACAAGAATCCAATGAATTGATTTCCAAACCGTCCAGAATCCCGCTACCAAGCCCAACAAGAGAGTCCTCTTCAAATGGCGTGCCATTTGCGAGTAGTACCCCCGTTAAACAAACCACAAAACCTACCCAATCTTCTTCAAAAACAACCTCACACGACCCACACACGGGCAGCTCCCTACCAGTAAGAAGCCCGTCCAAAGAAACCAAGCATCGCGATGCGTTTCCTTTGGATATCAGTGCCATCAAAGACACTGCTCCCCTTAGCAACCAATCAGCATTGCCTAGCGACGATAAACAATCCAGCCATATTCCGATTCGACGTGGAAGTGACGTAGAAGATCGATACCGACGGGATCGCTCGCATTCCCGGGATTCCGCCGCCGGAAGTGGTGCTAATGAGAGTCTAAGTGCGAGTAGGATGAATAGTAAGGAGATTGATGATATCATCAATCGATATACCAAACCTGAAACGGTCTGCGAATCTTGAAAACACGATGTGTGGTTTATATAAGGTCAAGTTCGGGATAAGGCTTTTTTTTTTTAATTTGTTGAACGTCGAAATTGATATAGTTAGAATGATTGAATTAAGCCCTCGTTAGTTATTAAAAAGCGCAATAATTTGAAACTGTTATGTTTGTGTTGGAAAGTTGAATATGAAAAAGCAGTACACATGACATATCACATGAGTAGCGGTTCAATAAAACTATCATTAAACACAATTATTGGGTTTCACATGTGGCAATTCCATAGGAAGAATTACTCCCTTCGTTCTTAAATATTGCACAGGTAGTTTTGTTCTTACATGAACGCGGCTTGATCGAGGAATAATGCTCCAGCGCTGGCTCCGGTTTAATCATACGTTTAATATGAATATATATTAGAATTTAATAAAGTAAGATAAAAGTGTCTGTGATATTCATAATTATATTTTAGTTTGAGATAATTTTTCTTTGAACTTTTGCTTTATAAACTTTTATAAGTGCCAAACTAGTGAATATTGTTGAACTTAGTGATCAATGTATTTTAATTATATTTTTATGGTATGTGATATAAATATACAAATATTCATTAATATTTATCAGAATGTACACTTGGTTGTGTGCTGTATATTTAGTGCGTGTAGTATTTTGTGATGTAGCAATAATATTTAGACATTCAAAGTTGTGTATTGTCGTCCAGTTTATGAATACATACTTTTTATATTATTTGTTGTAATATTGATTAATTTATTAACGTTTTTTTAACGTTTTATCATCCGTCCATTATTTGAACTGTATGATATTTATTCAACTATCTATGTACATGTGTATATAATTTTTTTTTTCTAATATTTATTACATAATACATGTATGAGAACAGTAGAATCTACAATGTTTTGGTTTTTGATAGTATTTCATATGTGATATGTTATAGTTACTGAATGTTTATATACATAGAATATATGTCATTTGACAAATAAGATGAATTAACAAATAAAACCAAAGAAAATATTAATTGGCTTTCATGTTTTTTATCCCCCGCCTCCCTAGCTGGGGCGGGGGATATAGAAACGCACCGTGTCCGTCCGTCTGTCCGTCTGTCCGTCCGTCCAGATGAGTTTGTCCAGGCGATATCTCAGTTACTGTTCACTGTAGGTGGATGAAACTTCACAGCTGGATAGAATATATACCAAAGCTGTGCCTCACAAGGTTATTTTTTGAAATTTTCGAAAAAATGTAATTTTGGCGATTTTTGAAGTTTCGGACTTAGTCCTTTTCCGTGATAGTTTTGTCCAGGCTATATCTCAGTTACTGATCACTGTAGGTGGATGAAACACCACAGCTGGATAGAATATATACCAAAGCTGTGCCTCGCAAGGTTATTTTTGAAATTCTCGACAAAATATAATTTTGGCGATTTTGTGAAGTTTCGTTGTCGTTTTCCGTAAAAACAATGTCGACAACATGTGTTCTCCCCCGGGCTCGAACTCACGCCGTCTGTTTAGTGCGATTGCGCATTTGTTCAAGTCGAGAGTCAACCACTATATCCATTCGGCCACGCCGGGATAATGTACATTACCAATGATATCACAACTTTATTGAACCCATTTTGGCAATATTTTAACGTGAAAGTAAATGTACTCCATATCGAATTATCCAAAAACGGAATTGTTGCGGCTTTTGTTAGGGAAGGCATATTAAACCAATGAAACCCTAGCTAATGCAAGCTTTTTTCCTCCATGCAATTAAAATTTTATTTTTTCTGGCAAACCCTCATGGTTAGATCTATTAATATAATCACATGCTTACGTTTGGTTGTCTTGTGAGATTTTTCCTAAGTTTGAGGAGAAGGACGTTGCATTTTAAACATCTTGACACCTTTTCGATTTCGCAAAAGTTGTTTCCTTTCTTTATTGCATGTTTCACATTTATATACTGTGTTGACATAATAAGCAATAGACAATAAAGAGTTTATGTAGCAAAAATCAGACGGTAGAACGCTAAACATTATTATAATGTATATTACAAAAACGATGCATTTTAGTGATATGTACTTATTCATATGATCAAGAGATAGAAATCCTCTAAAAAAACAGCTGCTAATTCTTGAAGTTCAGTTAAGTGTTTTTAGAGGATTTCTATCTCTTGATCATATGAATAAGTACATATCACTAATACATTTTAAACAGTTTGTATAGAAAAACAGAGGAATAGCTTCCCGTATGGCCTGGTGCTGCTCCCCGTGTGACGAGGTCTAAAGTCGGGGCGGGGGATATGCAATCCACGATTGTCTTATTATTGAAAAAAAGAAACCATAATCTCCAAATAAAATATACATTTCAATAATGCTCCTCAATGTTGATAACATTAAACATCATTATTCACTCCATATGAAAAAGCCAGTTACTACCGATAGGTCTAGTGCAGCTCAACAAAAAAAAATACATAATTGTATTTCAAATTTCCTTTAAGTAAGCTACAATAGAATTACTGAACTCGGCTCAGGTATTATATACTCTATGACAAAAATACACCTGGCCCGCTAGAGCTGTTCATTGAAACAGAGTTTTAGACGTTGATCTAATTCCAAATTTGATGAGCAGTCGGCAGACAGGACAAAGACGCCTTACTCCTAATGAAATAACCACCTACAACAGCGAATAACAAATTATTTAGGTTCAAATCACGATTTGAAGCAAATTTATAAACCGACTCATATAGGATGGTTAAATGCAGAGATTATAACTATTTTAAAACTTTTACAAAGCGCTTCATATAAGCAACAGTTAATAATGTAGCTTATCTCTTTATATAATGTGCTTCAAACGGAAAACGTAATGATGCAAATGTAGCAATCTTGAACTGGGAACTGGCTTACGCAAAGTGACGGAAAATTCGTTCAATTGTTATTATTGATTATTAGATAAATACTCACTCTTGGATTTGGAAATCAAAATTTCAGAGTCATTTAGCAATTCGCTTCAACCCGCATCGCCCTTTCTTATGATAAACATTCGAATTGTGTGAGGTCTCGGAAGATCGGATCCTAAACAAAAACGATGATATTAAGTTTTTTTTTAGAGATCATCTCAACACTTCTGATCCTCGAATCCTTTGTGACGATGAGTGTTTTCATATTACGATATTTCAGTCATCAAACCGTTATAATCTTAAGATTTATTTCATTTTAAGCATCTTAGCACTTTAGCACAAATTTAGATATAACATATCAGAATGACAAAATGAGATGATTCAGAGCTCAACAAAAGCTATGCACCACGTTAATTTAGTTTTGCCTGATAAGTGGCGAAGGACTTATGCATATGTTGAGTACCTTACAGACCTCCTACAAAATGATATACCTATCAATAACCAACAGCCATTTTCATTTTATGATTTTAAGATATATTTTTTAATTCTATATACACGGGCTGTCCGAGGGCGCGTTTTTGCGTTATTTTTCACACCAAAATCCTAGAAAACGCACGAAAATCAGAGGCGCGCGTTTGAAAAACGCATATAAAAAAGAGAAAACGCATGAAAATAATGGACGCGCGTTTTACCTTCTTTCAATTCATAAATAAACTATTGGGTCGCAGGATGTGTCTATATTTTAAGGAAAACAGGACTCTATCAACACATATTTTTCATTAAATATTCCTTAAAGAATCGCTTGCGCCTTCGGCGCTCGCATAAAACAATTGTTAAGTCATTCGGAACCTCGATAATAGGCGAGTTATTGTGTATAATGTTTTACATCTGACATAAATAGGCGCACTGGTTCTATCGGGCGCCCGAGCGCGCAAAATATTTTTGTGCCAAATGTATCCCGGTTTTAGATACCCGAAAACCTAATGTTACGAGCTTTTATATCATTTTTTATTTGTATTTACTCAAAAATACACATAAATCAAGAAATAAAATATTTGAAGGATTTCCTAAAACCTTTACTGCTATTAATTATTTTGATGGATCATTTCCAAAGTAAATACACCAAATGTGGTCTAAAAATAAAAGTGTATACCCCTGTATTTCATAAAAGTGTTTATCGAGTTAAATGTGAATTTAAAACTGAACCATATTAAACGCGCTCTGGGAATAAAAAACGCATCAAAATAGAGGATGCGCGTTTTAAACGCGCCGCCGAGCCTTCCAAGGACGAACCCTGTATATATTTTGCACTTTTAAATATAAGATATGAAAATGATAAAATGAGAGGAATTATACAGCTATTAACAATTGTCAAGCACAACTTTCAATTTCCATACCTCCTATGGCTGTTGAATCCGCATTGAATTCTTCGAGGGGTATTTCTTCTCCGATCAGACCCCATTTCAACAGCAAATGATCGATACTTCTATCACTACTGGAAGTATATGATTATTTGTATATATAACAGTTTCATCATTTTGTTCGTATAAATCTGCCTAATTTATTTATACAATGTCTTAAAATTAAGTAACATTTTGTAAAGTAACAATCTTAGGTTGTGCCTATTTAAAATATATATATATAACCATATAATAACTTTTCTGATCCACCACACGTTAAATACTACATTGAGTTGAATTAAGGAAGAGCATTTGTGTCATGTTAAACACACCTCCGTTCTTGATATGTTGTCCAAAATTCAGCTTTTGGATTGTTGTCGATTAGGTATGCCACAGTCATGATAATGTCTTCAAAATCTGTTATTCAAAACATAATCAATATATTATAGAATCTACTTTTGAAATATTTTACACTTCATGACTAGATCAGGGTAATTTTTAAGTGTCAAATCATATCTTTATTTCGATTAACGACTTCTAACACAATTTTATCAACTATTCGCTCTAAATGTTCATTGTTCAAGATATCCCATGAGAATCAATTACCTACCCTTTGAATCATAAAAGCAATCGGATCCAAGTATGAAATCTACAGGATCAAGTTGAACAATTGTCTGATCTAGCTCACCCCATGTTATGCCGATAACTTTGATACCTGTCAGGCCATTTAGTCTACAGCTTGCCTTGCAGTTATCCAGGCACCTTAAGATTGAAAATAGGATATTAAATCAATGGATAATAATCATTGTCAAAACACATGCATTCAAAGTGCAATTACCGGGTACTCATTAATATTATTCACATTGCTCAGATACTATGCATATTTAAGACATCGCAGATGATTCCTTTAAAACGAAATTAAAATATTATGAATATATATTTCTGAGGTCAAACTTCAAGGTGAGATGCTGTATCATCGCAAATTGACTTGTGTCCAATAACTTATATCTGAATAAGCATGTTTAATCAATTTAGTGTATCACACATGTACCTATCAAGATGAGCCGCATCGCTCAGTATAACTCGTGCTCCAACTTTGGCGGCAACGATGCCTGCAAGCGCTGTACCCGCGCCAAGCTGAATTGTGAAAACATAGGCATCAGAGATGCAAAGCCCCCAGCCTATGCAAAATAACATTCATCGCGAATATTTGTCAATAAAAAGAGGCAGGTCAAACGAAATATTTTTTTCACAACGACTTTCTTACAAGGTCTTTCTCACAACGGCTTTCTCACA
>LQRL01188165.1:5655-18810 GCA_001703475.1 Hydroides elegans
AGCCATCAAGAATCACAACATAGTCAGCTGATTTATATGCAGCTCATATGTCTTGAGCTCAGGTTTATAAAGGGAAATAGAACTGGATGAGGGTTGTGGACTTGAAGGGAAAGGAATGGTTTAAAAGTACATCGTAACATGAGATAAAGCTTAACCTAGCGTTAAAGTACTGGGTGATACCGTAGTTGCACTTTGAAAATAAATTGACGGCGCAACTGAAATACTTTGCAGTACATGTACGTACATGTATGCAGGTCTACATATACAGATTTTGTACTTTTTGCAGTACGGCTGTGATCATGTTCTGAACGACTACTTGAAGACACATCTTGGCGGTGGAGAAACCATGGCAACAAAGCAACTGGAGTTTTGCACCAACAACCTGTTTGAAATGGTGGAGATTATTCAGGAGTTACCCGAGGGGAAAGAGGGAAACAAACGGATTCCGTCACTGTATCAGGACCTTTTCATGGAACAGCGTAAGTGGGGATAGTGTAAACAGCGTAAGTGGGGATAGTGTTCCTCTAGCGGAGTGGCCACAGCCTGGAAAAATGGAAAAAAAAACTAAAATTTTACGTGCATTTGTTTCGGACATGGAAAATACCTGGAATTTTATTTTGACTTTTGTGTGGCCACCCTGTCTAAGCTCGCGCTAGGCAAAAAGCCTAGTCCTATTGCGACAGGACAACGATTTTGTTTTCGCATTTTCAAAAGGTTCTTTCGTAAGCAAAAATTGGTTCGTAAACTTGACAATTTAATACCCAACTACAAATGTGTAAGATGGACCAATTACGACTAACCGAATGCTTTTGCTGAAAATATTTCTTTTGCAGAGCTGGTGTGTCCCATGCTGGGCTACATGCAATTCCTTCACGCCTCGTGGCTCGAACAGATCATCAGCTGGCAGCACGCTTCCGGTTGCTATGGCTCACAAGGTAGGACTCCCACTCATTTTTAGCCCCCAGCCAACCAATTTGGCTGAGGGCTATTGCTATCCCCATTCCGTCCGTCCATCCGTCCGTCAGTCCGTACGTCTGTCCGTCTGTTAACATTTGAGGTGCAGTAGTTTGTCCGCGGCATTTTGGTATGAAACCTTTGTCCTAGGGTTCTGAACCTTCACATATTGAAAGAATATATATTGCAGATGTGCAACGTCGAGGTTTCAGTTTGATCGACCAAACATTGTCGAAATTACGGGGGTCTGAACTTAGATGAATTTGAGATATTTTGGGATATTTATACAACAGTTTGTCCGCGACACTTTGGTATGAAGCCTCTGTCATAGGGTTCTGAAACTTCACACAGTGAAAGAATATATATTGCAGATGTGCAACGTCGAGGTTTCAGTTTGATCAGGCCAAAAATTGTCGAAATTACGGGGGTCTGAACTTAGACGTATTTGAGATATTTTGGGATATTCATACAACAGTTTGTCCGCGAAACATTGGCATGAAGCCTCTGTCCTAGGGTTCTGAAAATTGATACAGTGACAGAATATATATTGTAGATGTGCAATGTGGAGGTTTCAGTTTGATCAACAAAAAAATGATGAAATAACAGGGGTCTGAACTTAGACAAATTTGAGATATTTTTGGATATTTGTACAGCACAGAAGGATTTCGCGAATATTGTGACTTTGTGAGGACTACGTTGTGTGGACCAATATGTAAGGGCAACAGTGTGAGAAAGATGTTGTGAGAAAAACGTTGTGAATAAGACGTTGTGAGAAAGACATAGTGAGAAAGACGTTGTGAGAAAAACGGTGTGAGAAAGGCGTTGAGAGAAAGACGTTGTGAGAAAAGCTCTTTTGACCTGCTTCTTTTAATCGACAATTACTCGTGATAAACAATGTTTTGCATAGGCTGGGGGCTTTGCATCTCTGATGCCTATATTTTATCGTTGAAGATGTTTCATAGTTCATTGAAGACGAAATAATCAGAAATCATGTAAGCGAAGTCGTTTGCATTAGATTGTCAGACTCTCACACACAAAACAACTTACAAACAATTCCCAATATCGAGTCTTGCAAATTTTATAACTTACGATATACACTCTATAAGTGTACTGACAAAGAGAATGAAGATGAAATAAGCAAATCTCGTTTTACGGACGTTCTTCGGATAAGATTCACACACACTCACATAAAAAATCTATAGCTTTCGATAGCTCTTTATATACATGTATGTTAACCCGTTTGACTTTTGACTTACTTTTCGATGCTTGTCGTTAAATCATGAACATTGTCACTTGTTAATATAAAGGAAATATAGATGCTGGAGGAGTAGGCGGGGCCTACCAGCAAGAAGGAGCAGTAATGCAAGGGCAATATGAGGATTATGTAAATATGACATAAGAGGACACAATAATGAATATAACCTTAATTGTTTATACTTATAATATATTCACAGGCACTGTGGACGCAGGAGGGGCGCGCCTATCAACAAGCTGAGACAGTAATGGTGCAGGGGCATTGAGCCGACAATCAATATTTGCACAAAATAATAGGAAAAACTTCCAGTAAAAAAGAGTATTAACTGTTTCATTTGGTTTCACCAGTTGATTAAAGGTTGCCCTTCCTTTGTTTACAGGGAATATTGACACGGGAGAGGGCGAATCGTATCAACAAGAAGGGGCAGTTGTAATGCAAGGGCAAGGAGCCGACAATCGTCTTTTGCTCAAAACAGCCAATCAGAGCCATTTTGAAGCCGCTAGGGATGCGAAGGCTCAGGCGGGGCGTTTTATGGGCGGTGCTCGTAGGCTATTGGAAGAACGGAGTCTACCAGGTTAATGATGTGAAGATTGTCTGTGTGTAGATGTGTCATTTAGTAAAAAATAATGCTTTCTTATATATCATATATACGAGACAAGTTATGATTGTAAGCCCTTTGACAATGGAAGGCTATTGAAAAAACGTCTACCGGGTAACTATGGCAAAATCGGAAATTCCTCGATTGATAAAACCGAGCATCCGTTCATTACGTCTCCGGATGAAATCCACAAATTTTCAAATTGTTTGATTTTCATCCATCATGTATATTACATAAATCAATATTAGATATAATTTAGATTAAATTAAATATGTCAAATACTATCTTAACAGAGGGTTGCAGTTCCCACGAAACCGCCGTCGCCGCGGGCGCCTTAAGCCAATACCTCAAAGCCGTCATCCATTCAAATATGCCGAGTCTCACAGGTCCTAACTACCTATTGCACGACACATGGCGTGCAGGAGATACCGCACGCCGTGCAGAGGTTGTGGGTAGGCATGCAGATATATTGAACGGTAATGATAAAGGATAAACACGTAAAAAGAGTATTCAATTAAAATATTGTACATTTCCGAGGCGCTGTTCAAAGTTTCATTGATGGAGTGACCTAGTTTCTCTATCCGACTTAGTTAACCGTCCATTATAAAATATAATGGACTTTGTAAACACAAAGGAATTACTTCACTAGTGTTATTAACTAAATAGCGTTTATCGCATTCAAAATAATGATGAAAACTCGTTTGTTTTTAGGAGCATATCAGTAACTAGTCTCAATATGATCGTGATAAAGTATTTTTTATGGTTTTAGTTAATTTTTATGGATGAGTTTGTAATAGTCCCACTATCATGACTGCGTTAACGGATATTGGCATTTTAAATCATATTGTTATTATTTATTTTTTATGCTACAAAAGGCGAGCAGCGCGCCGATGTTGGTGGGGGACAGATTGGTGCACCGAAAATTGGCGCACCGAATGCGGGCGCATCACAATTTGGCGGCGGTGGCGCGTTTAATAATAATAAAGAATGGGCATTAGAAAGTGATGATATTGCGAGGGATAATGAACCGCTTGATTTCAATGATTTCAATGCGCGTGAAGGGGTTAAGCGGCTGGTCGCGGATTCCGAAAACAGCGATTACGATGAGAACGAAAATGACGCAGCACAGGATTATTACGACGAACGCAATGATGACGAAGCACTTCCGGTCGATAATAACGAGGAATATCCGGTTTATAACCATCCGAAGAATCTCGTGCGCTTTCTTGACAACAAAAACAAAGCCGAACATCAACAAAACCAGCTACAACACCACAAGGGTCCGGCTGCTTATGCGTTAAATAACAATGCTTTAGAGCCACCAGCGATTAATCAAGATAATGGTATAGAAGATGAAAGTGAAGGCTACAGTCGCTACGATGAAGAGGAGGCGATTGATTATGATGACCACGTGGTGGGCGATAATAGAGAAAACAATATGGCGGACGCACGTGGTGTGGGCGATAATAGGGGGAACAAGATGGCGGCGATGGATAATGACATTGCAAATATGAATGGCTACAATGGCAACAACAACAATAAAAAAGCACGTGGTGATACATTACAGGACCCAGCGAGGGATATAAACCCGCGATTTAATTTGAATCAAGGCTTTGTGAATGGCTTTGATGGCGCTGCTGGTCAAGGCCCACAACGTGTGCTGCCACCTGCCGAGCGAAATGAAGATGATGACCCTGGCTATATGTATTACGAGGCACCTGTTCGTGATAATGAAATAGCGCGTAAGCTGCAACCGCCTGAAAACCAGCATAAACTAAATCAAGAAAATAATATACAAGATGCTTATAAGCTAAGACAAGAGGGTGTACAGGGTGTCTATAATCGCAATCAGGAGAGTATACAGGGTGTCAATAAACACTATCAGGATAGTAACCAAGGCGTTTTAAAGTCGACTGTGAATGCACCTGTTAATAGGTTACTATCAGTAACGAGACATTCTAGATTTGAAGCTGTGGGGACTGGGGGACAAGAGGCTCAATTGAGTACGACGTATATGGTGATATTAGGGGCAATGATTGTGTTGCTGTTTGCCATGTTTAAGTGTGTGCGCGCCAGGCGTGTCATAATACGGTATAGGTATGGGTAAAAGGGCGTCTGGTTATAACATATATAAATTAGTTGCTTAATGAAGATTTATTCTTGTGATTTAAAGTCTGTGGTTGGAGGGGCTCACAGGGTGTAACATAAGCCAGAAATCTGCCTCGGTTAATTTTCGAGGGTACATTAATTTAGCCTCAGTATATCCAAATTTCGGTTATTTCGAGGGTAAATGAAATTCCCGAGGGTTTCGACCCTTTTACTACACCCTGCGGGTCGGGTAGGGTGATTATTAGGCTTGGTATGGAATGCATTTTGATTAAGTTAATATTGAGTCAAATAAGTACGCAAAAAAAAAAAAATATTGGACTCTTTCGGGATAGCGGGATACAGAAAGACATATATGATGTGTAAGGGGAGTGTTTGGTAGATGGTCGGAATTTAAAAAAGGATAATTGAGAATGCCATGCGTTTATGACATTAAAAGTTGGGCAATTAAGCTAAAATAGGCTGTGACCGGTTTAATCAGTACGATAACCACCCCGCACTTGTTTGAATATCACATATCTAGGTTTTACAGGATATATATGTTCTCATGCATTTGTTTTTGACAAATTTGTTAATGTTGTTATTGTTTATTAAGCCCATTTTTTAAATGTTTGTATTCAATCTTGCAACCACATGTAGTTAGTTTTTACTGCACTGTATAGTTGTTTATAATCAAGACTAAGATGGGGCGATGAACAAACGTATTCAGAATTTTGTATTTATTTATTGATGCTATATTAGGTTTGATATTTATGTATTGCCAAAATGATGTTTGTTTTATATGATTTATTTAGATTTAAGTAATAGTTATGCTATCAAGAGCGTTCATTTATAAAACAAATAGGCTACATGTATGAGTTTTGTTTATTTGTTGGTGTTCATATCGTTGCTATAAGGACTATGTGCGAATTAAATAAGAAACCGGCCCCGGTGGGATTGGCTTGGGGGGTCATAATATTAAAATGCGTAAATACTAATAATAATTAAATATTTTGAATCTATATTGTTTCAACTTATTCATGATAAACTTAAAACATTAAAAAGTCTTAGTTGAATATCCTTAATCATGCATGTTTTTACCCCACCCTATTTTGTCTCAATATAACTCCATCGGAGACAAAATTGATTGCTTTTCAAAGAAATCGAATTTAATTGCTTATTTGTTTACAACATAGTAAACATATATCATGTATGAATCAGGTCATGTACAAATTTGAAACAATAATTGGACTTTTGTCTACGCAATGATATTTTGAAATATGCCATTGACATTTTTCAATGGTCATTTATGCATACCTCTGGGTACACTTTTTCCCAAAATTGGTCAAGGGCGCATTCGACCCCCAAGCTGAATTTAACATATTTGAATGTTCAAATACAAATAAACAACATATGTGAAAATCAGCTTGGGGGTCGAATGCGCCCTTGACCAAAACTTACTTTGAAGCAAAATTTACAACTTGATTGAATATTACATATTATAGGCTTTTGCATGATAATTCATGAAATTCTTTGTTTGATCGAACAAACTTGAAACATGTAAATGAAACATTTTAGAATATTCTAAAATAAAACCAATCCATAAATCAAAACAAATAAATTAAGGCTAAAATAGGTAAAATATGATTACAGTTAAATCATTTAGAGACGCACAATAGATCCTTGGCTTATGCACCTTGTGCACTTCTTGTCAGTTGGCATGGTATTTGTAAGAATTATATGAATCTGACTTTTAATTCATCTATCTAAAGAATAATTCAACAGACATATCATGGTATGACAAAATATATATTATGTGATATTAAACTTTGAATAGATGCAAAACACATTGGTATGTTACTTTACAAATACATTTGTATTTGTAAAATCAGTTAGTCAAGAACTAGTCAAATATAAACTAATCGTGAAATACAGTGGCGCGCACCCCCAACTTCTCGAGACAAACGCTAAACGTTAAACGCACAAACGCTAAACGCTAAACCCTTAAACGCTAAACGTTACACGCTAAACGTTAAACGCTAAACGCTAAACCATAGCACCCACATGTATGAAGGATATATAAAGGATATCAATGTGAGTGCTTATCTTAATGTCTTATATGCCCTTTCATCAAACGCTAAACGCTAAACGTTAAATGCTAAACGTTACACGCTATATTCTGATCTTACGAACCCTTAAACGTTAAACGCTAAACGCTAAACATTAGAGAAATCGAGAAGTTAAGTCTGCGCGCCACTGTAGTAACAGGGATGTACCTTAACCCAACGACCGATTGCACGACCGTCATCTTAAACGACAATCGCGCGGGTAAAATGACATTCGCACGTGATATTTAATTTGAAAATAGCATCTTAAATGCGAGCGCCGAATGCGCGAGCGCAATATTTATAGATACTTAACATATAAATGATTTTTGAACTTAGTGGATTTCCAAACATCAACATTCGCACTAGCGCGAGTGTCGTCTCAAAAGAGACTCGCGCGGATGAAACGGTGGTTGCGTATGCGACCTTTCGACCGCTAATGTGCACCCCTGTTAGTCCGATCGTACTTTTATCGAAGTAATTGACTAAGATGTTCCAAAGCTGTTGTCTTCAAAAGTAATAATTCTTGTAATAATATTTTGTCATCAAACGTAATAATTCTATTATACCGCAAAATCCCTTAAGCAGATATTTCATTTAACGCCAAATATTGACGAAGTGAAACTTTACATTTGCTCGGAACAAGTTGTTAATGTTTTTTTATGAAAGGACGAAAAAAAAGGAAGATAAATTTATATAATGCTAAATTTTGCCCTTGATAACTATTGAATTTAATATAAAAAACTAATAGCGCTGATTATTCATAAAGAAAAACAGCTTTCTGTTAAAAATTTAAAGCGTGTCTGGCGATGTTGTGTTGCACCACCACCCTCTTATAAAGGCATTTTTCACAAAGAAATATGCGTTTGGTTGCAATAATATTTTTCCATATGATTCTATTGATGTCAAATTATATCCAGATAAAATTTCATTCGAATCGAGAGGGGGCCGATTAACCCCCAATTCGCACATGGTCCTTTATAGAATATACGCAAACTTGCAAATCATACGAGAAGGATAGAAACTTGAAATTGTCTGAACTGACCGTTCATAGGATGTTTTGCATGATATAATAGTTCACATTTTAGAGTCCAACATGTACAGAATATTATGGTTATAAGCATATTGTTGTCATTTGATTTCAAATGCACCTTATTATATATGTGATATTGATCTATAATTTAAAAGTGGAATAGTGATCAACCGATTGTTATTTTCTTTAAATTCTAGATTCAGATTGCTATATTGATTGTTCAAATATTAACCTGCTTTACAGATATTCGTGTTATTTCATTCTTAATCATATCTTGGTTAAATGCTGGTCTTTTATGATACAGAGTAAACCGTTTTAATTTATCTTATATTTATTTGAAGAAATGTTTATTTAATATTATTAAAACATAATTGTTATGTTGAAATACATGTATGCACATCTTAGCACTCATATAATCTAGGATAAAAAAAAAACTCGTTTGACGGGGAATGTATGCATTTCAAAAACCTATTTGTATGCATTTTTGTATGGTTTATAGCAAATTATAAAAACAAACAATCAAATTCGTATTATAGCTTTATTTTGTTCAAAAAATCTCTGTGTATGTGAATACAAATGCTGCAAGTCAGACATTATCACCTATTAATTATCATTAATTTATTAAGAAAAGATTCGCCTCAAAACTTGTTTGTAATTTCTATTTCGCTTCCCATGACCAAACATTCTAGATATGAGAGTTCAGAAATAGAGTTTGTATAACAAGCCAAAAAAAAAAAAATAGTGAGATAATTTTCAGTGATTTAAATACTCGGTATATCCATTGATGAATAAAACATAAATGTATATAAAATTATATTAAAATACACATTTCATACAAAACTGAAATATCTATAATATAGGCCTACATACTAAACATATACTAGAAAATAAACTCGATAACATTTGTACATGTATGTACATTTGTACATACAAATGTTAAGATTAATATACAAATACAATATAGATTGAAAAAACAAGTTGGAATCCTGAAAAAGTCGGGTCATTTAATTTACTGAGCTGCTTCCCGCTGGATTGCGTTAAACTCATTAGTGATGGTTGCTATTGCCTTAGCAACTGTCAACAAATTGACGCCATTTTGTAAAGAATTATTTTCGATATACAATAAACAATTACATTTTATTGCATTAGACACGCAATAATAGCAAAAGATACATCCCAGCTTTTACAAAAAAAAAAACTAATCATGACCTCATGCTGAACTCATGTTAGTTAATGTTAGGTCCACATGAGGTCATAATAATGTTTTGTATAATAATTGATGAAGTAGCTGCCAAAAATATCAAGCAAATAGTACTGAAAATTATTTGGATCATTTATTTTAGTCGGACTAGTTCACATGCGGGGAATTGTTCAGTTTACTGAGTTTCTTCCTGTTGTATGGCGTCATACTCCTTAGTGATGGTTGCTATGATGGCCTTAGCAACCGTCATCCAACCGTCACTGGCGTCCTGCGTAAATGCGTCACCCAACTGCTCCTTGAGGTAACCATGGAAGAGCCCTAGGGTGAGCTGAAAAAAATATATAAAGTAAAAATAATTGCTTATATGAATTTATGGGGAATTATTGATTGGCATTTTAAAAATAATTTACTGTGAGTTTCAAATATGTTTTTTCATACTGTCGTTTTCAAACTGATTTGAAATACGATTTTTCGTGTAAATTTCTTGCGAGTTTTGCTGTAATACAGATTTTAGGAATCTAATATACTTTACCGTTTAACCAGTTAAGTACTTCCTGTACATGTACTTCCTAACCAGTACATGTACTTCCTAAGTCAAATTTTGTCACGGGGTTTAATGAAGTGACACTTAACATCATATCCTAATGGGTGACATTCGACGTTTGGTAATGACAGAATTCGATATTATTCATAGCGTTTGGACATAAACATTTTCGTCACGAATTCCGAATCAAGCATCCAGTTTCATACCTCATAATCCTTAGTGGACACCCCTCGCTTCTGATGCCTTCTGGCGTTGGCCTGCAGTGCACATAACAACTCTTCCGGTTCCTCAATATTTTCCACCAATCCCGACAGTTCTTTCATGAAACCAAAGGCATGGGCGCGAAGTGTTGGTTTTGTTTTGAGTTCTTCGACGGGCGTGTCTTTCATGCGCTTGAAGAGTTGGTGGGTATGGGGGTGCGCGGTGAATAACCTGGAGAAGAAATGAGGCTGATAAAAGGCATATTTGTATAATTAGCTTTAAAGCGGTTTTCCCTTATAACATAAAAAAAAACTCATCATGCGATCATGCTGACCTAAAATGTGCACACACGAGCCCAGCATGAGGTCATGATAAGGTTTTGTGTAAACGGGGAATTATATATCTGTTAACACACTGACTATATTTATATTTCATAGCAGAGCTAATTTGAAAACTGGACCCACATTCTCGCTCCACTTAAGTTTAACCTTAACCTTAAAACCAATGTATACGGGTAGGAAAAGGGAAAGTTTAAGGTTAAGGAAAAAGATCCAGAAAATATTGACCCTGGGCGCCAATGGTATAGATATTCCAGTGAACGGGGGAGCCTATTGTTTTTGTGTAACATATATTAGTGAATGGGGGAATAGGGGCGCACCGCCCGCCCCTCCAAAATCAACCTCTGTAAATTAGATGTTTTATCGAAAGAATCTGAATTAAATGGCAGGTATTCCGGGGTAGGATTGCGTAGAGATAGATCCATGGAAACTTTCGTATTGAATATGCAAGGTTCTTTGCCATGATTACTCATAAATTATAAAACGCAAACTTTTCTACGTGAAGAACACCCTATGCCCGCGATGAGGCCGCAAAACAAAAAAAAAACGACTATTTAAATTAGGAAAATAAAATTATATTTAGCATGAGAACTTGTGTAGTGATGTTTTACCTATGTTACACAAACTGGGTTAATTGCTAATGTCAAAGTTGTAATTAAACGATAAATAAGGTTGTGTGAATGAACAAGAATATAAAACAGCAAATATTCGGTTGGTTAGGATAACATATACATTGCAAATGATGTGATCAAGGGATGCGACATTTTAAAAAATTGGTTTACATATATCATTGCTTATATTTGTGATTTAAATAGGTTTAAAGACATGTTTTAAGTCATGTTTTTGAATAATTAAGACTATGATTAATGGTAATAAAATTGCTCTCCATTTCAACCCCGACATAATTGGGGCTTATTTAGTTATTAATTGCCTGCAGATTACAGGGTTATACAAATAAACATGTTTAATTGCTAAAAACGTACATGTGCCCCGATGTGCCAACCAAAGGCAAAATAAAAACGCCTGAACTTAAGATAAATTAAGGGCGTCTGCGGCATTCATAGTTTTTTTTTAAGGAAGTTGTAGCTTCAACCAATTTATTATGTTTAAAAGCATTTTTGTAAAATAAATGTCTGTCAAATTCTTAATATACTTATTGTATATAAGGCGACAAACGTAAAAATATTAAAAAAAAAGTCAGGTGACATATTCCTTCAAATGCTCCTTCAAATTCTTCTCGACAAAATAACAAATAAATAGATAAATAAATAAATGAAAGCGGTATCGAACCATCGCTTAATTGTTAGTACATTTTCGTTTAATTCAGCTACTCTATTTTCACAATAATCTAAGCATTAAGGCGAAAAAAAATCACATATTTTTTTCACGTCTCTACTACTTACGCGATAAACACATTGACGCCATGTTCCTTCAAATTCTTCTCGACCATTGCCCACGTGGTTTTGACCGCAGTCGTTTGTCCGTCTGTTAGTCCGATGCCTGACATGATGAATTGAAGTGGTCTGCAAAATGAATCAAAATAATATGATATATAGTTGTGAAAAGATTTGAGGGGTGATGGCTGGCTAACAAGGTAAATATTTTAACCTTAATTAATTTTCTACAATTAAAGACTAGGTAACAATATTCAATTTTTCACAATTAAATACTTAGTTAATTAATATATTGCATATTGGCTACGAAACGCGCGAAAAAAAAACACTGCAAGGCAGATATAATGCCTACCATACCAAAATAGTTTGGTCTAATTGACTGTTTAGTTTTTATGTCCTGTGTTATAAACTGTAAACAATGTACACCGATGCCATCATTGTCGATCATGTAGTTGTTTTTATATCTGGATTGAGATTATAGGTTTTGTTCTAAAATGCAACGCTCAACATATTGACGTGTAGAAATAATAAGAGTTAAATGCAAGCGGACAATGTGTGGCACAATGCCCTTGGACAGTCTTGTATAATGATAATGTCTCCCACGCCCATATTCACATCTAACCTGTTTTAGTTATCAGTCTATTGGTACATATCAAATGTTAAGTGTTTGACAGTTAAATTTAAAATGATAATATATTGGGAAAATACCCTTTTTGCTTTGTAATTTATTGCAAATATATATTTCTAGACTAAGTTCCCTCTAAAACATTAAGCATAACAAAACAAATAAAACAATTTTACCCTTTGTTTTTTTTTCGTAACTTTGATGATAATTTAAGTGTAATTTTGAGTTTTTGATGATTATGGGCAGGTTCATATGTTCAATATGGTTAAATTCATCAAATATTTATTGTCGAATTTACGACCACTTATCTTGGCAAAATAGGACATTAAGACCATTCCAAAATATCAAATTGTAGTTTTTCATTGCGTTTTATTATTCTACCATTTGATTGGTTAATCAAATGTTTACTTGCATTTAGCGCTACTTCCGCTATGTAATGTCCAAAATTATAATGGATAAAATCACCGAAGATCTTGCTAAACTCACTACGGCAGTTACTAAATTAAATGACAATATAACAAAAATTGATGATAGAGTTGCTCAGTGTGAGTATTTTTGTAAAACGGGCAGTGATAAGGAGAAAAACACTCATTCAAATGATGACCAAAAAAAATGGCCATGAGGCGCCAAACACAGTCCAAATTGACGGATCAGGGTATTTACCCCCCAGTTCAGAACTGAATTTCTCTACTGTGGACGTTCAAAGGGAGTTTAAATCAATCAAAGAAGCGTATGCTCGTAAAACGCTCCCTCCGGAATTAGTGTTAAATGCCGAAAGAAGTGGCATAAAAAGTGAGGACAAACCTAAACTAAATGTCTTGA
>LQRL01188179.1:0-12356 GCA_001703475.1 Hydroides elegans
GGTGTACACCCGTAGAGATAGGATGCAGAGGCTTTATCGGACGATCAGTGTGGACCATGAGCAAGATCCTCGGGATACAGGGAAACACCAGGAAAAAACTAAGCAAAACATGCGAACAAACATGTGAACGAGCATCAAATTGGATATGGCTGAAACGAAACGATGTGAGCTGGATACCATCATGATTGAGCCCCCGCACTCCAGAATGCAGGAATTAGCTACTCCTGCAGGCCCGCCGCTTGAAGTGTCTGGTTGATAAAGGGCCGAAACACCGACGAAATTAAAGCGGACAACCACTGATGAAGAAGGAGTGCGGGAAGCGGATCAACAAAACATCCGTAAGTTCAACATTGTTAAAAGATGATGAATTTAAAGGCCAGCTAGCTAACAAAATATGAAGAAACATTAATATCGTTATCGTTATTATACGAGAAAAGGTGTAACGGGTATATACATTTCAGTACATTTTTTTTAGATTAGAAATAAAAACGAAAATTGTACTTTATAACAAATAGCATATTTTTGTGCTTTTGATACTGAATAGAATTAAATTTGTGCATGATTCAAGCGGTTTGATGTACAAAATGGTTTTAGCAAATATGTCGTTTGGAGACTTACAATACCAGAATAACTTTGGTAGAAAATATGAGTCATATGCATGTATCTTAACGTTCACTTGTCATAAAATTATGTTTAAACCCATTTCATGTTACTGTATATATGTCACCTGTGATATAATTTTTTACAAAGTAACAAATAAAGCACTTGTAACTGTTAAAATAGTATTCTTATGGATACAATTAAAAAGTATGTAATTGTACAACGTGTTTCTGCCATTATACACATGCACATGTTTGCATATAGTTATGCAAATGTTGTGCACGTTCTAGAAAAATCAAATGATTTAGTGTTGATAACGTTCATTTTCAAAATGACCGCTCAGCAGTATTTTTTTAGAACAATACATCATCATAAGAACAACTTAACATATGCCATTTTTTGCTTTCATTGTACTTAATTAGGTGAATCCGTATCCTTATTTCCGAATTTTATCTTCAGTAATATCAACGTGTACATGCAGTTGTAACGTTTTTTCCAAAATGTCACATTAGGGTTAGTTGTATTTATTGTGCACATATACAATCCTAGGATAGCGATAAAATATAGTTATTTTGATCCTTTTCAATTTCCAATCTATTTGAAATATATGTTGGTTTCGAGATACTAAGTCTTAAAATACTAATTGGCGTAATTTATGATTGTGTTCTAACGGAACACAAATTAAGTAAATGTTGACCACATTGTTATACTTTTGTAGGAGTTTCCCAAATAATCAATGTGTGTTCATATGCATTTTCATAAATTTGTATGGATATCATATTTACTAATTATCATTGTTAATTCGGTATTGAAGCGAGGGAAACAGGATTATTTCTTCAAATGTGTCTGCGCTTCCCGGAAATATTGCAATCATCTGACTACATGGCTGTTAAGTTTCAAATTATCGCAAGAAGAAATTATGAAACATTGTTCAGATTAATATGTTCACCGTTTTGTCCTCAAAAGTCAATATATGGATGTATTGTATGAATTATCATAAATGTATTCATTGTGTGATTATGTCACGATATTGGGTGATAAATTGATATTTTATATATTGCAAAAGTTGAAGTGGTAATTTGCTTCATTTAATTGTGTTGTATATACATATTCAACAAACTTAACATTGTTTTTAATTGCTTAATACTTTGATTGCACTCCTAACAAGAACAAATCATGTGTTTACTGATGTGGTGCCAGGCAACTTCTTCGTATATGGCATTCAACATATCTCGATAAAAAATGTCTGAAATAGTAATGATACCAAGAAATGATATAATTACATTTATGAATAAAACCTTTGGATATGGATCACAACATTTATTCTCCAAGCAATGATGTTTATTGATGATTATTGTAACCAATGCAAATTTAGTGTCAATCCGGTTTTGTAACTCGGTAAACTATAAACAATAAAAAATGGTTGGTAAAAAAGCAATATCCTTTTGGCATTAAATGGCCTTGAATATAGTAGACAGTGCATTTATATCAAACAAAAAATTGTGTAAATTGAGCATCAAATGATGTTGTATATAATAAAACACGCAACTTGGTCAATTTAGATTACTTGATCGAAAATTGTTTTGTCCTTTGGCAATAATCGTGTCTGTTTTAATTATTCGGTTATGTTAACAATGATAATCAATGAAAAAAAATCATTTATTCAAAATTGGTTTCCTTTATAATATCATTTTATTTTAAAAGTAGAAATTTGCAAATACTGTTATTCGAAAGCAAATTATAGTTTTGCATGTCAATAGTGTCAGTCATATTAATTTTGATAGAGTATGCGACTCAATATTAAGTTGAGACTGGGTTTCTTGCTAATTGTTCTCCACATAGTTACATGTAAAATGGTTTGCTGGAAAGAAGATGAAGTCACTCACGGATCATCTTTCACCTGTTCTATTTCACTCATGAATCATCCTAGATCTGCTAGGAGTTGTGGCATTATGAATAAACATTACGACATAATTAATATACGTCGTGCCATTATCATTTCATAATGTCATTATACGTTATGACGTCATAAAACGTGAAAAGCTTAGTGCAAATGCCGAATTTATATGCCATCATATACATTTTGACGGCGTATATAGCTTTTTGATGTCACGATAACGTGAAAAGTTTAGTGATTATATCGGATGGAATCGTCCATATATACATATAGCTTGACAATATAACTAATAATATAATAATAATATAATACAGTATTTAGGGTGCCGAAATCTATAATAAATATTATTCGACACCTTACAATAATTGGTAGATTACATGTTTATAGCTGACTAGCGGTACGCATAATAATACTGAACATAATTAAAGTGAGAAACAAATACATCAAGATTAAGGTACAAGATAAAAAGTGACTAGCAGTTATATGACAACTTGAATAGGTATGTCTTTAGTTTTCGTTTGAAGGTGTCGAATTTTGTAATCGTTCTTAGGTCCTCCGAACGCCTGTTCCATTCGGTAGGTGCTGCAATTTCAAAAGCGCGCTTTCCGTCGGTTACCATATTGTATTTCGGAATTATTAACAGAATGTGGCTTTTTTTTTCGATCGTAGGGATCGCTTGGGTTCGTAGGATTTTACAAGCTCTGTTAGGTAACCTGGGGCTATTCCGTGGATTGATTTGAACGTTGTTGTAATGAGTTTAAACAAAAAATTGTAATAACAATACTAAACGTTGTGAAATCATTAAAAAAAACGTGAAAGGGGTTTGATAATACCGGATTGACATGTTTCCATAAATATTTTGACGTTATCAGTATTTCATGAGACGTCATTAATAATAGCAAAGTGAATAGTAATACCGGAATTAAATTGTCCCCATACCAACCTTTCATATCTACTATTAAGCAATAAACTTAGATATAAACATGGAAGTATTTTTGGAACACAAAAAATAACCCAAACACCGACCTCCGATTCGAAAGGGCATTGAATAATTCGTATATGCACTTTTTTTGAAATCACAACTTTTGAGTGCACTAGACGTATTTTTCCAACTTTCTATGGCAGAATCCGGCCGAAAGTGTCAAAGGGCACATATACACATCGATACCTTTCATTTGAGCCTATAACTAAGTCTATATGACATTTCCTTCAAAATTTATAGCCCGTACAAGAAAGCGATGACGGACGGACATACGGATTGAAGGCTGGACAGACGGATGGACGGACAGATGGATAGACCGACACTCAATCCGGGCCGAAATATTTGACACTCTTTTTTTAAAGGAATATATTAGAGAGTTTGTGCAGGTTAAAAAAATCTTTCAGCTAATAGACATTGACCCAAATATGACCAATTGTATTGCTTGTTACTTGATTGTTTACATGAAATTTACGACAGTCTAGCCTATTTTTGACATTCTGCACAACCTCTCTATTTAGAAACTGGTTTCGTAGTATGGTTTGATGATTAACACCCTATTAGAGAGGTTTATTGAAATGCATAAATATTATCTTTATGTTTATCGTTTATCTTATATTCAAATGTCGCATATAGCTGAGATATTTATCATTGTATACGCCATCAAAGCAAATTTTCTTACCATGGATCAAAAGTATATATATTTGTTAGTTCTCATTTTTATTGCGCAAAGACGTTGTTGGTAAAAAATCGCTTTAAACAAATAAATCACAAATTTGTAAACAAAATTAATAAAATGCTTAAAAGTCCAACACTTTTCATTTTATGTGCTTCTTGTTTTATCGGGATCATCATTTTATTTAAACCTGGTATGATAAGAGTAAAATAAAACAAGAACTCCATCCCATCGTCTTGAACACGGATTTTATGTGGGCGATAATACAGTAGATAATATACTAGGATAAATTCGAAAGAAGGAACATCCATCAGAAGAAGAAGAGACATAATACAGTAGCTTTGATGCAAAATAGTACACCTATGTGCCTAGTTTGAAACAGGTCCTAATTTGAAACACTTTTTAATAAACTCGCTCCAGATCATCAAAATTAGGCCAAATTGATCTGAAAACATCAAATACATATTGTAAAAAATACAATTTATGAATATAAATTATGAATTGATGACTTGTTCTTGCATATTCCGTTTTAAAGAAAGTAACAAGTTTTTATGTATGCCTTGATTATTTTGCGTTTACTTAGCTGTACAGTAAAACTTAAGAAATTCCAAATTAAGGTTACCTTGATACCTTGATAAGTTGAAACGTCTTCTTAAAAATATTGTTATGCACAAGCATTGAACAATACAGCCATTAACATGATATAATGGGAATACGTCACGAGATTATATATTGAAGGGAATTATAACACTCTGTCAGCCAAATCTGACCGAACCCAAAGGGTGAGTTCAGATTTGGCTGACAGAGTGTTATAATTCCCTTCAATATATAATCGAGTGGCGTGTTCGCTTTATTGCATACCTTCCATAAAGAATAATCTATTTAAATACATTAATTTCGCTATTCAGAAGCAGCTGGCCACGTTAGCTCAGTCGGTTAGAGCGTTGGACAAGCAATTTTTTGCGTCATTCGCACTTAACAACGTTTGTTTACATTTTTTGATCATTAATAACTCATTTATTCTTGGACAAAAACATCTAAAATTTGAAACATGACAAGATTATTCTATATTGTGTATGATTTATTCATGATATTTACTAATATCATAATATAAATGTGATAATTGAGCTCGATTTGCAACACATGTAGTTGGCTAATTTTCTCGAATTTCAGAGATGCAACGGGTGCCCAGGTTCGAAACCAAGTAAATGTGTTATGAAAAAAAATGTTTCTGTCATCATACAGACTTTAAATGACAACTTATGATATATTTTGAAAATAACTACAAGATTTATTAACAAAGTCTTTACTTTTGATGAATAAATAAGTGTTTTTGCGACATTTTTTGTGTGGTTGTCAAGCTGTCAAGGCGGAACAGTAGACAGTGTTTTAAACTTGATAATCAGTCAATTGTACTCACAAGCAATAGCAATTATTAATGTATATTATAAATAAATCATTATTTATTTGATATTTCATACAAAAATTGTAAAGGGAAAAAATCAGGCCCGTACGAGGCTCGAACGCGGGACCGGCACCGCAAGCTGACGCCTACACCATTGGGCCACAGTGTGCTCATGCAACTTGCATTGCTTATTAACATACTTATAACAATCGATTTATCGATCTTTAAACTTGCAAATAGAGATTGGCGTCGCAGATGCTCAAACATAACTGCTTACATCCATATGGTGCCATTCTTTGATAAAATACGCTCAAAATCGTTTCTTTTACTAGCTACTCAAAACGTAAAATTGACGCAATTTGACGTAAAGTGGGCGATAAGTCGAAAACGAGGCTGTAGTGAAGACGATAGGAATTATCACACTCTAGGTTTTTTCTTATATGTTCTTTATACAGGTATGTAATAAATTACAAGTTCAATTCAATTGGAAACTTAATAAAAGAGTAAATTTATTTTTTAATAAAAATGTGTTTCAACTTAGGGTCACAGGTGTACTTGTACAAACCAAATACCAATAGGTCCATGTTAACCCTGAATGCAAGACGGACAAATGCTTCGCGTTTCAATGATAAATAATTAAGGCGCATCGCACGGCCCGATATATATAAATCCATTTAGCAAATTTACACACCAAATATTTACGAGTTGGCGAAGGTGTTTCGGCTCTAAAGGTCTTTAAGGTGAAATAACCAATTTACATTTTAACACTTTCCGAACTAAATACATTACCATATGTCAATGTTGCATAATAGTATAAAGACATGATTGTTAAGTGATTCAAATTCTAAAGTCAAACAACGCGATATTCGATATAAGCCATTAGAAAAAGTTGTTGATGCCATATAAAGAAAAAGCATATCATTCATTGTTTTATTTGATCGAAATGTATAGCTAGACTCATAGTTCATAAAGAAAATGATTATCTAGAATAGAGGCTTAATACATTCGATCCATGTGAACTATCAATAACTAATTGATTTAGCATTGCCAACACTAGAAACACATAGGTATCAGATAAGCAAAGCCCACAGACTATGCAATATACATTCTTTATCACTTATATCTGTCGTTTGAAATAGAAGGTGATTTTTTTTGTATTTTTTTTACAACGTCTTTTTCACAACGTCTTTTCACAACGACTTTGTCATTAGTCTTACTCACAAGTCTCTCACAAGTCTTTCTCAAAACGTTGTCCTCACACTGTTTCCATTACATTTTCATCCTCACAACATTGTCCTCACAACATAACAATACACGCGCTATCATTATTTGTGCTATATGAATAGACTGCAGTAATTTCGACCATTTTTATATATCAAACCCGACTTGATTCCTTCCTTCCACAGCTTCAATATGTTGCTGTATAGTTTTTAAAACATGAAAGATCCAGCTCGATTTCTTAAATATATGATGCCATATCGACTATGGTCGATCGACATGAAACCTTGACGAGGCAAAAACTTCAATATATTTTTGTTATGTATATAAAATACAAGAGCCCTAACCTGATTCCTTTCATATTGGATGCATTTGCGACAATTTGTGGTTGATCGAAAAAAAAAAGAAAAAATAGAAAAAGAAAAAAAAAAAAACCTTGACGAGGCATAACTTCAATATGTGGCTGTTATGTATATAAAATTTAAGAGCTCGAGCTTGATTTCCAAAATTCTTGCCATTTCGAAAAATTGCGATAGATTTCCTTTTGATAGCAACCACATTAATAAATACAAAACCTGATAGACTGAGGATTCGAGCCCCGGAAAAATTTCGAGTGAGTGAAAAGTTGTAGACAGATATGGATGATTTAATAAAAATGACTAAAATTGGAAGAATCATTTATAGATTTTCAACACTGGTTGAAATAGAAAAATATATAACGGCGTACTGTCTAACACCTCACGATTTCTTGAAATATATGAATTTTTGCGTATTGGATTCGTAAATGCTGGGCCATACGACTGAGCGGCGAGTCAAAGACATGGTTATCGTCTCAAATAAACGCTTCAACTGCAGATATATCCGTTGAGACATTTGACCGAATTCAGTTAACTATTGTTGGCTAATTAAGATATGATATCCCGATACATGTAGTGAATTTTCACTATTAAAGTGATATATAGAGCAGGTATAGTCTTAAAAACTTAATGTAGGGATCAACATCTGGATCTAGTTCAAATGTGCCTTTTGATGCTTTTGACCATATTCGACAAACCGGAAGTTGTCAAATTTCACCTTTTATCTCAAAGTGTAGATTTTCAAGAAGTTAGTTCTATATGCTGCTATGACTCGAGGAAGAGTCATAGTTAGTAAATGGTCTTAATGTGTAGATGTGTAGACAACCATAATTCATATAAATAATATCAAAGTCAATTTATTGCCGAGTGTTATTCTTATATTCGTGATTGCAACAGTAATTACATCATTGTTGAAAGAGATCTTAATTTATGCACCTTGTGCTACTTTAATCTAAATTTGGTTAACTTCCGGTGGCGGAATCCTACCTAATGTCCCGATAGTGAATTTTCACTGTTCAGGCGATATCTTTATAATTGTTAAGCCTAGACACTTGATGTGGGGCTCAATAAGAAGTTCGGAGCCCGCAGATGAGCCTTTTGATATGTTTGATGAAAATTGATCAACCATGAATTTTTAGACGAAATCGGATATTTATCACAAAACTTTGTAATTCAATTTTATACAACCATTGGTGCTGATATTCGATAAAAGATATATGTGCAGCCAATGAATTTATGAAGAAGTGCGTGGATAAAGAAACAAAGTTAAGAAAAAAGTAAAGTAGTTACATGTAGATGGTCTTTTGGTAACATAACTATAGTTAAACTCTTGCGATAGATCACTGCTATAAAGATTGTCATGAAATAATTATCTTGTAGTATTGATTGGCTTAATTGTTGCACATAGAAATCAAAATTCAAATGAAGGTTTAATAAAGTGGGATTTCTTCAAGGCTAAACTTCACTAGGATTCTTGATTGTTTCATGGGTAATTAGAGTTTATATGACACATGGTTACGTATAGAGCATGATATCTGCATGACATTTCAAATCATTTTTCGATGTTATGTGAACTAAATTTCCGTGCTAGATAATAAATCCCTTATAAATGGTAAGAGCATCACAAGAAATGCAAGTCATATATTGACATTATTCACTTAGTTGATTTGAATAGAATACCTTATTGTTATTATCATCAGACTATGAGCATGTGTACACCTATTGTAAAATAAGTGCAGTTTCTAGCACTCTGTGTATGCGTTTTAAGTTATGCCGTTTATAACAAGGCCAATAATTATGATCCCTAGAATGATATCGCTATTTATATAACGGCACCTGTTAGGTTTCATGTTATTTCTGGAAATTCTACATGTAACTATACTTTTGTTTAGTTAATACCTTTTTGCATGAAAATGATAGATCTACACCGGTTTTAAATTCAAACGTTCTGGAAATCGACTAATAAAAGCCCTGGAAAGTCTTCTTAATATGTTTTGTATGAACCATGTTTAAGTAGTTGTTATGAAATTTAAACTTAAGGTTTTAACATATGGAAAACCTATAAATTTCATATTCTATTTTGGCTATCGGATATCAAACTATGAAAATACCATAATCCAACGGTAATTTTGCCCCTCGATCCAGCAAGTCTGTCTAATAAACTGAACTGAATAATGCAGCTATAGGCGACGTAATAACCTGAAAACTACTTTTACCTTTAATATTTCCTATATTTACTTTGCAATTTTCGAATTGTTCTGTAGCGTTTACAAATTTCAAAACGCGGACATTTTGCCACGAACTCAAATCAGTACGTTATTATTGTTAGAAGGATGTAGAACCAGTTGGGTTGGTTTGGGTTAGAGGTTCGATCCCTGCGCCTATAACCTATTGACAATAGGCGTACAAAGAATCACATATAATCAGTTGGTCATCTCGTTAAAAAACTCTTACTTCGTCTAACCTCATGGGTGGGGATTTTTGCAACTTTGTTGGAAAGTTTGTCACGTGATTTCACATCGTGTCGCTCTGAACCCGAGGTCAGACTGTCCCGTCGCATTTTTATTGGAGCTTACTGCTATTATCTTTAAAAATGTCGTTGACTCTTTGCTATATCATGCAGTCTCCATTCGCTTTCTGTAATTTATTATATCATTTTCACACAAATATGAGACACTTCAAAATCACCAGGTACTTAATTCTTATAATTACGGTATGCTGTCCATCTAACTAATATTGTACTTGTTTAGGGTTACATTTACTGGGTGGAGAATTTGACTCAATTTACTTGAATGCCGTAATAATAGAGAAAAATAAAAGCAAAATAAATCATTTTTAATGTTAATTCCAACTGTACTTTCATTTTCTGTCTGTCCCCGTAAAGCGATCAAAAATTATTGAAATAAATGTATATATATTGTTTCAAAAGGAGGAGATATATTTGTTTCAGATATTTTCCTCAGGTTATATTCTCGGTCGCGGTAATATAGAATTCTACTAGGCTACAACATTCGCTTTAGCCTTTCAAGTCACGGGGCCAAACGCAAAAGTGTGTTCAAGCTAGCTATTCATATGTGTCAAAAAATTGGCTAGGCCTTGGTGTGACATGAGATTTTGTCCTAAATAGAAGAAACCCTTGTCAGTTTTGCGCATGTTCATCGCATCATGTTATGATCTTAGTAGGTCAAGGAGATTTGCATGTAGCTTTATTTGTAGCCCCGTAAGACAATATAGATAAGGCTGTTAAGAGCTGCACTTCAAAAGTGACAAAATAGTACGAGAAAAAATAGACAGTTTATCAACTAAGTTATGTGTAGATCAATGACTTTTTTTTATGGTCTATGTACTTATAGGTGAATTATAACGAATCATCGACACATAGATAAAGACAATGGTGTTACGTGTAATAATATCAATCGTAGTATGTAATTGCGTAGTAAAATATCGCGTTTTCTATGAAAAGATATCATTGAACTTTCACTTATATTTTTTATTGTCGTCGATTATACCTGTTGCGCTATGGAAAGCCTATTTTGAGATAGACATTTTTTTTCGTTGATATTTAGCATATTTATTCAGGTCTTTTCCATTGCGTCACCACATAATAGGTAAACACTTATACCAAGATTTTTGGGGATTACGTGAAGGGGAGCATGCTTATATTTGAATAAACAAATGATATTACATTGGATTCCCAACCCAGCTGGGTGATTTTAATGTCAAGAAATTTTCCGTTATCTAGTCCGTGTTTGTCTCATATTAATATTCAGGGTCTTGTCTTTGCATCCTTTGTCTCTCTTTGACTAGGATCGACTGTTTTGCCTCATAACATATTTCGGCCATGTGTCAATTTTGGAAACTTTATGGCCGGATACTTTTTGGGCGGAAATTTTTTGGCTGGAAACTTTTTGTCCTATGTTGCCATTTTTGGAAACTTTATGGCCGGAAACTTTTTGGGCGGAAACTTTTTGGGCCGGATTCCATGGATTATACATTTATTGAGAGAAAAAAATCGTTAAGGGCCTGGTCACACGGAAAGCTTTTTCGAGTTTTTTATCTTAACAATGTGTTAATTACTATAAATTCCTTATGGGTAAATCAAAAACGCTCATTGCTTGAAGGTTTTTGAGTTCCCATTAGGAATGTATTGAAAATGACGGTTTTTAGGGTTTTATGTTAATACACGATAAAAAATCTCTCTTTGCGGCTAGGCCCTTGTGATAGAATATCTCACAAAAAGGTTCCCATTTCTCTTAAACAACCGGAGCACATGAATTTTATATGATTTTCATGGGCCTTTCTTGTCTGTATAGCCCTAAAATCTATAAGAGAAGATTAATGCTAAAAATGTTATGTTTACA
The DNA here is from genome assembly GCA_001703475.1 of Hydroides elegans. Lineage (NCBI taxonomy): Eukaryota > Metazoa > Annelida > Polychaeta > Sabellida > Serpulidae > Hydroides > Hydroides elegans. The sequence goes on from LQRL01188179.1 coordinate 11,493, forward strand.
CTCGGCGTTTTTAGTGAAGCAGGGTCAAATATGACTTTTGTCCAATTTTAACTATGGGTGTTTATTACCCATATTACTTTTGAAGATTTTCATTTTTAGATGGTCTGCAACACTTTGTCGAAATAGAATATTGAGTATCATTTTTTAAATATTGCACTCACCCCCTTTAAGTGTTAAACAAAACATGTATGTCTCTCTGAATTATTGACAGGGAACCGAGGGATGCCACCTTCTGTTTAATTTACAAAGATTTCAACAATTTATGAATCAGCAACATTTTCTAAGTTTCTCAAACTGCTCCCAAATATACACTAATTTAAGCACATATCTCTGGATTTTAGTTTTTTGCAACATATGGCCAATTCTTAGTTGTTTCATATTGATATATTTTGAAAAGAATAGAATAATTGAGACAAATGTTATTACAGTTTAAATTATCCCGTGCCACATTATAGCCCCTCCCCCCATAAAAAGTGAACGCCATATTCATAATCTTGATTTAATTTTATACAATTTTGTTTCGCCCTATACAGATGCGGCGACCCTGAAGCGGTGGAGTCTGCAGGCCCTGTTCGCAGGCGCTATAATCGCATTCGTGGTGCATCAGCTGGAGAAAGTAGTGCGCCGCTTTAATTCCAAGAGCAACGCTCGGGATCAGATACGATATGGTTAGTTTAGGTTCAAGTCCGTTCGAGTAGCGAGGAGAATAAATAATCTTTGATAGTAAAGTTGCCTGGGGATTCGTGTACAGACCTAGCTGAAAGACAGAGATCACCAAAACCGTCGGCCCGTCGGCCCGGGGCCGACAGAAAATCGCTCGGGCCGACAAAATTTTGGACCCTGTCGGCCCGACGGGCCGACTGA
>LQRL01188190.1:6330-24461 GCA_001703475.1 Hydroides elegans
ACCCTATTAAGTCCTAGACATCTGTCACTCCATCGCTTACAGCATTACGAGGAGTAGCCTCTGTGACTTGGAATCGTTCTTTAGTCGAGTTATTACGTGTGTTCATTTTCTTTTATGGGGAGGGGTGGGGGAGATGGGGGGGGGGATGGTAAGGGGACAGGAGAAATATGATGAATGGCTGATTGCTTTCAAAGAAAAGGACCCTTATTTTCGGTTTTATGTTCATTGCTATTGCGCCCTATATCGATGTTCATGACACGCTTCTGATTGGAATAGTGGTAACAGCATTTTCACGATATGTATCTCCTATAACATTTTAACGAAGAAACAGTATTCGTATGGAATACAAATTTCGCATATCAAGCCACAAGAAACATTCTGATCTGAAAATGCATTCGTTTTTCTGTTACTCATTTACATCACGAAAACGATCAAAAACTGAACGTTAACTGAAGAGTGTTACATATTATTTGAGACCAGACGTTAGAACTGTTGCATCCGCGTCAATTATTCAAGAACAAAAACGCTGCAACCCTTTGCAAATCATTGCGTCCTGCGTTCAGGACCAAGAAGAGGTTAAGTTCCTGATCAATCACTAATTATGCGTCATATTTGACCCTGATCTTTGCTAAGTTTGATCTTTACTGCATCCTTTACAGTTTTACATTTTATTAACCTTTGCTACAGACGCATTTTAAGTAATCTATATATAAATATTGTAGATATATGTTTATAGAAGGCACATAAAAAGAAGTCTGCTTGATAATGTTATACAAGACATTTAACAAATCTAAATCTGGAAATGAAACTAGATGCTATTACAATGGTAAAAGATTAAATAGAAGAGGGAAAGATATGAGAGCTGGGGTGGAGGGTTCGGTGTTGTTTCAAAGAAACTATCACATACTCTTTTATCGGGTAATTGTCACATTATTGCGACCTTGTTCAGTTGTTATAATAGTGCTGTCTTATAGATGTTGGGGAACATTCTGCATAAAAGTAAGGGCAATGTCACACAAGAAGATGCTTTAGGCTTATAGCATGTTTCTGTTTTATAAAGTATTTCTATAAACGCTGACAAATACACGGATAGTATTCTTGTAGCAAACCATTGCCATAAACTCAATCTCGAGTATTTCAAACACATGAGTACTAACTTCGTGTACTTATCCTATCATGAAATTAATAAGTACTCACTTTGAATATTTATCTGACCCCGTAATGGCCTTATAGCAGCGACTCTCCTCGGTTGGCAAAGTAACTTCAACCGACGATGACCTTTGCTGGTGACCCGGAATGTTCAACTTTGACCCCACACTTCCTCTACTTCCGTTTCCGCCACGTTTCGAACCCGCAATCCCTTGACTCGAGGAACCAGTACCCCCAGAAGCCCCAAAGCCCACAAGGCGTCCGAGCAGGTTGGTGTTCGGGTAGCAGGAGGCATCCATGCTCGAGGAGCGGGGTTTGACGATGGGTACTTGTAGGGTAACGACTACTTGTCCAGTATCTGAGGAAGTATCTGCTGCTGGGTACTCGGGAGGGGATTCAGTATTGACATAGTGGCAACCATTCGTGGTGGATTGTTTGTGACTTCCGTTCGTGATATGCCCGTTGTTTGTGTTAGGGTTATGGTTTTTTGAGCTGTGGGTCCTTTTACAGGAATTGTTTCCACTTGATTTCATATAACTGCCACAACTTTTATAATTAGATTCGGCGGAAACATCCGAATGTTTCCGCGACTGTCCGGACAAAGCCGAAGTTGAAGATCCGTCTTTCCCACTGATATGCACATTGTCCCCACAACCAGCGCTACCAGCACCGCCGTCGTATATATTCTGGTTAGGATACTTGAGCTTGTTCTGGTTAGTGTTCGTTGAGCAATGTTTGTTGTGATATTGAGCAAAATCATCTTCATCCCACGTGGAGAACTGCCTTCGAATACCGCCCCGCTGTTGGGGGTCATTCAAGTACACCTTGCTATCAGTATCGGAATGAGCAAATACTGGGCGCTGGCGAGTTTTTGTCACCGGTGAGGACGACGCCCATTTTGGTTGAGCCTCGTTTTCATCTTGACCTAATTCCACTAAGTGCGGGTGTACTTTGGCCTGATATGCTTCCTCATAGATATCATCATTATCCGACTCCTCGCTTCCACTGAAATCCGAGGAATCGCTCGTGAAGAAATCAGAGCTCGAATACGAGAACTTACTGGAAGGTGTCGGCGATGTGGGGCTACCCTCTTGACTCGACAGCGACTCCAGATGCACGCAATGGATACACAGTTTGGGAATCTCCAGCGAGCGCCGTCGATAGTAGCGATGCAATCCTGGCACTTTGAGCTTAAACGAACTATTTTTGCGTCCGGACGCTGGCGACGTGTTTGACGCCATCTGTTCATTATCCGATTCCGACGTCGACCCGCCTTCCATGCTATACGTACAGGGAACCGTCAATTTATCGCTATCCGCTCGTCGCAGCGAACTCGTATCGAAACTCGACGAGCGGTTTCGATTGCGATTATATCCGGTCGGTACTTCGAGCGAACATACGACTTCGAGTGAGGACTGACGTGGATCGAGGCATGTGTCTTCCGTACTTGAATCGGCACTGATGCCGCTTGCGTCTGAAGCGGTACCAGCGTCTTTGTCGCTACGATTTTTCGATCGCGGCAGGCATAAACGCGGGATCGAAGGAGAGCGAGAACGCGCCCGCCGGAATATGCCCTTCATTTTTTTTTTTTTTTAATATTTTATTTTTATTATTGTAATCAAAACCAATTGTCATTAAACATGTCTTTTTCTACTCAATACAAAATGTCTCATCATATTTGTGTTTGATTTCACAATGACTGTTTTATTCTGCTATTTATTAATTTATTTTTCTATTTTCTTCTAAAATATTATAGTCATCATTATACCATAGACCTACACTGTTTATTTTTGAATAACGACACCTTCATTTTAAAGAAAATAACCGATGCAATTGAGTATATCCATTCTTAAATCATTTAATAAAATTAAACGATGCCTTCTTGCACCAGAAAACTGAAATAGAAATGCATTTCCATCCATAAGCTCAACGCCTACTCTTTGTTTCACATTTCAGCTTTAGTTCCATAACACATCATTATCATGTCTTCTAATTGCGATAATTATTGTGTAACCATCTCGCATTAAATACAAGTCTTCACGCACTTAATTATTATTTTGTGCTTGCTCTACATTTAGAACATGAACTCTCCGTGCTTTGGAAGCAAACAGTTGTGTTTTGTTTCAATTCATGTGTATTATACAATTAAATGTACTAGTATATAATATTTATTGCAGTGCTGAGGCTCAATTATATATTAACCTAATTACACAAGAACAAAAATTAGCTCATTTCATCATCTTCTGAGTTTCTCTTAATAACAAAGACGAACTGATAATTGGCATGGATTGATAGGAAAATGGTTAAGTGTAACATTGCTATTGAAGGATTCTATGCCAAGAAGTACTGAATTTATGGAGCAGCTTTTGAGCAATTCATACAGATATCTTGAGCGACGACTCGTGCTACATCCTAGATAGTTCAAGGGGTTCAAATACTTTCAAATTCCTAATCAAATGAGCAAAATAAACAACGTATATTACTCAAACAAGAACAAATAGATTAATACTATTGTTTTTTACATATTGTCTTAATTTGTTTGAATTTAATGAATGAAAGTGGTAAAATTATCAAAACATTTAGTAAATTCAATAGGCTATCAAATAGTTCCGTTAGTAGTTGCAATTTCGGTAAATATTTTCATATATTAGAAATAACCCATGGATGGTACGCCATTTGGAATTAACTTTGAAAACACACAATATATCATATATTGCGGACAATTTATTGCAAGAAACCCATCAAAAGTTAAGGGATGATAGTAGATAACAGCTTCGATGGATACTCATTGCTCTTATTATATGTTGCCAAAACAACCTGTTCGGCGTACTATAGTTCAAACAAAATAGCTGTTATAGAGCTTAGTAGCACTTATTTTTTATAGATACGTATTAAAATGAATGTGAAAAAAATACTTATGATACTTATTATACTTATGATTCCTTTGAGCAAACTCTCAAAAAATATCATTGTCCTAGCTAGTTTCAAACATCCATATTTTCAAGCTTTCAAGCTGATTTAAAAAAAAAATCGTGACAGCATATCAGATGTTATAGACTATACGAATTTGCTCTAGGACAATATAATGACATATATTTCAGCTAAACATTCCTAATAGAACATAATTTGATTTTATCTCTTTGATTACATCTGCATACAGACGCCATCATTGTTTCCAATGAAATGTCAGCTGGCTCCTTTACCTCACCAAATACTCAGGCAAAACTACAAATGGGAAGCAAATAGGAGAAAGAAGGCAGTAGCAACAACAAAACAAAATATTGGTTTGCACGTGTTAGTTTAACCTCATGTTACGGGCGAAACTGGAGAAGGGAATCTTTAAGCAAGGTGTGTATTGATGAGCTAATGCCGTGAGTATTGTTTACTCTATTAACCTATTTCGATTTTTTTTTACAAGTAGTTTAAACTAAATTAAACTCATCTTTTTTATTTGATTTTTAACTTATTTAAAATCTAAAGTGCGCAGTTTTATTTTATCAATTTATCTATTGCCTTAACTATTCATTTTTCAACGAATCGAATCATGGATGGTAAATATGATAGGTCGAATCTTAAAACCAAATTCTTGGCAGCGTGCCATAAAATATTTCAAAATTATTATACATGGAGTTAAAAACTAACGTTTAAATACGCAAACGACAAACAGAAAATAGAAGAATTATCCGAATTTTGACAATGAATATGAAATTTCTGATTTAATATGTGACAAATATTTGAATCATTTTATGCCCAATATCCTCTCGATGATCTTTTATGCACTTTTGATATGTTTCCTTTTTGTAAGAATATACTTATAATTCACCACTCAAGTATATATATTTTGTAATCGATTTTAATATCCTCAAATTATCTAGCGTTTTAATCTTTTTAATCTTTATAATTGTCCGAAGCTATTGTGCCAATGATTGTTTAACAATTCTATTTGACACACCATCACAAATTCACAGTTCGATGTTAAGCGGTTATTGCATCTTTATGAAACACATCCTTTGCATACCAATTGTGTGGCATGTGGTTAAAATCTGATATATGACAATTTCGTAATTTTCTGTTTTCACAAAATTCTAGGTTTTACTTGGCACAATAAATCACCGTACCACAAAACCTCACATAATCTGCATTTTTCGCAAAGTACATTTTTCATTTTCATCAATATAAAGTTTCATTTCACCATTCTCATCAAAACATTCACATGAAAATGCATGGACCTGAGAATCACCCCTCTATATCTTTCTCTCTCTTTGTATAATGATCTCTCTGTGTATTTTCTGACTCTCCCTCTTGCTTGCTCCTTCTCTCTTTTGCTACATTTAATAAGACTGCCTTACGCGCGATTGAGTTGATTCCATTCATTAGGGCACCGCAAGACAATGTCCCCGTTTATGTCCTCAAGCTTGCTCAAAGTATGAGCTCAAAGTTTCAGTTTGTCCTGAAGCTGGTTCTATGTTTGAGCTTAGAGATATTGTTTATATCCTGAAGCCCACTACATATATGGGCTCAGAAGTCGGTGGATGGGTGCAGAAATGGGTTGTGAATGATGGTTGGAAGGGGATTGGAGGGGAGGAATTTTCTTGTACAGTAACCCCTCGTTAATTCATCCCCGGTTAATTCGTACCCCCGGTTAATTCGTACCGTTTTGCACGGTCCCGATTTTGGGACCAATGTATTCTTATGGAAAAGTACGAATTAACGAGGACCCTGATAATTCGTACTCATTTTGAGCCAAAAAATGGTCAAATTTCAGGTACAAATGTTCTCAATCAGGAAAGTTTACATTTTTTCTTTAAGCCCCATGTCGAACAAAAGAAGGATGTGGTTTCACTCGTTAGAGAGGGATCCTTAGAGGCATCTTTTCAATGTTTTGAGTAAGCACTTTCTTAATATGTCATTGGGTCTATACATAAAGAAAACAACTGTTCTTTTAACTGATCGTTAAACAATATATGAATGATACCCCTACACTGTTGTTTGTGAGTGATAATCCTAAAATATTTAAACAATAGGCTAAAAAATATGGATTGATAAAACAATGGATTGAATGAACATTGAGTTGAATAGGGGTGGGTTTTAAGATTGCATTTTATTGAACACAAAGGTTGAAAGGGACAATAGGTCCATCTCTGGATGGTGAGTACACTGTATAAAACGACACTGAAATTTCATCAAAAGTCAGAGTTCAATTTGATAGAGAACAGCCATGGCTTCAAAACGAAAACACAATGATTATTCACTGGATATGAAACGTTAAGTAGTGATAGACATTCAAAACGGCACAAAAACCAGATTATTGCTGAGTTTGGGGTTTCCAAAACTTGATCCCCGGTTAATTCGTACCCCGGTTAATTCGTACCGATTTGCCCGGTCCCAACTAGTACGAATTAACGAGGGGCTACTGTAGTATGAATACAATGCCATCTGATGAACTTGGGATTTTACATTGTATATAAATGAGGGTGGAATGGTAGGTGCGGGGTGAGTGTTACTAGATTCATGACACATCATTGTTCCCTCCTCTATCACACTGAAGTAAAGAAATGGACAGTGAAACAAGAAAGGGGTAGTGAGAAGGATCGATGGAACTGTTCAGGGAGGGAGGGAGGGAGGGAGGGATTGGGAGGGAGGCAGGCACGGTAAGGATGTTTGTCCAAGAAACGGATCAAGATCTATTGATTAAAGCAAAATCTAATATTATCATTTTTATAAATATCTCTTTTTATTTCAATCTATAAACAAATATCAACGGAAAAAGTCCATTGTTATTTTAAAACATCGAATAAGTAGGAGGCATTTTGCCCATTGCCCGTCATATACACCAATCGATCAAAATTTAATTTTAAGGTATGTAATTCGTGTCAATTGAACATCGTTGGCATTGATTATATGCGTTTCATCCGTTTACAACCCTTTGTTACCAAATCATGTTTACGAGCAAAATCAAATTAATGATGAACACTTGTTACATCAATGCAATCATGGAAATCACGCAAATTAATCGCAAATTCGAAGTCCTGACGAAAATCACGCAAAACACTGACAAAGGACTTTTGAAATATGACGTTACAATTTTTAGATAATTTAATCATAGCTTTTAATCATATATAATCTGCTTGCTAATAATATAGTTTTCTATGACATGAGTGATCGATGAAGAACAAAACACGGATTGAATTAAATTTAGACAAATACCTATTCAAATTTCATCAGCACTTTTTATTTTCCCAAACGTATTGATTAAAAAATATATTAAATAATTAATGACGTCATCAACATCATTTTTCATATATTTTGATTGATAAATGGGAAAACCTTTAAATAACTACCTGAGTAAAATGATAACTTAGAATTTAGAAACGTTTTAGAGGATTATATTATTATAGGAAAATCAATGCATTCAAAAACATTCAAAACATTTTTTGTACTCTGTTTGTCCTTTAACCCATCAAACTCAATCGCAAAACCACCCAAGTTTATTGTTTAGCTTCGATTTCAGTGTTTTGCTTCGGTTTATACAGTTAACATACAGTTTTGCTTTGTTTTAACCAAATAAATCAACAAAAAGAGGGATTCTGACGCGTGAAAAGCTAACACTGCGCTAGTGCAACAATGTAGTTGTTCTTGAGTTCGAGGCTTCAGGGCAAGGGCACACGTGATTCTTACACGTAGAGAGTTTTTTAAATCTTCGAATTAATATTCAAACGGAAAGGGGATGGATGGACTAAGCAGGTAATTGCTGTCCTTTGAATAGCCTATAGCCTTTAAAGACACATTATTGTAATTATTGTGTTATTACAAAAATTAAATGGGATACACTAGGAAACCATCTTGAGATTAGAACATATCAGGATTACATCTTCCTTTTTTTTAATAAGCCAATAAGTCAACCGGGTAATATATTTGAAAAGATTACAAAGGCCCAACAATTTTGTCCTATTTTAGCATACATCGGATCTGGAAAATACGCAATTCATTTTATATTGTTCCCATTTTTTTAGCCCTCTAAACATGACCCATCACCGTCTTTCCATTCTCTTAGGTTCCAATTCATGTGAGAGTAAAGGGTTGGCTGAAACCGCACATTCCGAATCCATACGGAACCTTATTGATGTGGCTCTTTCGAAGAACGACCGAAACGCTCCCGAATAAATGGACCAATCTATTTGGTGCGCAAGCAGTAGTCGAGTAAATAATGCGTGTATGGTACATAAATGTTCCTTAGTCCTTGTACGCATAGAATGTAGCCATACGCCGTAGGTCAGATATCCATTGGCCAAAACATACGAGCGTTTCTAGCATTTAGTGAGTTAATCAGCATTTTTTACAATATTTGAATTCGTATTTCTAAATATTCTAAACAGGAAAATATAATTCCATTTCAGGCAACCTCCAACTCTTGGTATGAGAGTCAATAGATCCTTGGGACAGTATGGCTACAACCATACCTACATTAAAACAGAGCACCAGCCCTGAGCAATGAGTCTTAAGATGACATTTGATCTTACATAACGAGATTCACCCAACACCACACATCAAAAACATCATTTGCTCTAGGTCAACAATGCTCGCATTTCAATATGACACATGATATCAATATGATATGTTGTCGCATCCCGAAGACATGAACAAACATAAACAAATGAATAATATTTGTTGAAGGTAATAAGCAATTATTTGCATTTGTTACGCAATCAGCAATTATTTGCATTTTTATATGCAATAATTTGGAGCGCAAGTGTCACCTAAAACAACAATCGCAATAAATCCTCAACTAGAAGGTCAGTGACCTTGGATCCCCCGTGAACTTCAACAATTCGTATATGCAGGATTGTCAGTTTTTACTAAAATTAACCTTGGAAATGACGAACTATTTTGCGAATAAACAAGATCATGTGATGAAAGAAAAACAGAGTAACATCTTGCATCATCACTCACTTCTTTCTGTCTTTCTGAAGACATGTCTTGAACTGACGAGACCAGTTGGCAAAAGAATCCTAAATTTATAAATTAAAGAAAATATGCTTTTATAAGCACGAGCTCATATAGCACGTCCATATTATCTTATATTATCACCCACATTTCCTCATCTGAATGTGAACTTTTCGCTTCTTTTTAAAGTGCTCCAAAATCGATTTTCAACCGATCGCGATGACATCATGACGAGACATGACTTCAGACCTTGGTTTATATGTGTATTAAATTCAAAATCTCTCGTTCAATTCCTTCATACCAAACTCGCGTGCACAATGTACTTAACATCGGGTGAAAATGATGAAATCGACAATTTTCAAAGTGTTCCAGAATCGACAATTTTCATCAGATCCAGATAAAACCTTAACGAGGCACGACCTCAGACCTTGGTTTATACGAGAATAAAATTTGAAAGGTCTAGCTTAATTGCTTCATACCAAACTCGCCTGCACAAAGTACTTGGCATCTGTAAAAATGATTAAAATCGACAATTTTTAAAGTGCTCCAGAACCGACAATTTTCAACCGATCGAGATAAAACCTTGACGAGGCACGACTTCAGACCTTGGTTTATATCTGTATTAAATTAAAAATCTCTAGCTCAACTCCTTCATACCCAACTCGCGTGCACAAAGTACTTAACATCTGAAAAAAAGTTTAAAATCGACAATTTTTAAAGTGCTTCAGAATCGACAATTTTCAATCGATCGAGATGAAACTTTGACGAGGCACGACTTCAGACCTTGGTTTATACGTGTACAAAATTTCAAAGCTCTAGCTTAACTCCTTCATACCCAACTCGCGTGCACAAAGTACTTAACATCTGAAAAAAAAGTTTAAAATCGACAATTTTCAACCGATCGAGATGAAACCTTGACGAGACACGACTTCAGACCTTGGTTTATACGTGTTTAAAATTTGAAAGCTCTAGCTCAACTCCTTCATACCAAACTCGCGTGCACAAAGTACCCTGTATCAGGCGGGACAGACAGACAGACGGACAGACGGACGGACAGACGGACGGACGGACGGACGGACGGACAGACAGACGGACAAGCTCAACCCTATATCCCCTCGTTTTCACGGGGGATAACTATACGTGTCCTGTAGAGCTCCCTCCATCCCCGTCCGTTTTCTGTTCATTTCACATCCTTAATTTAATCATTATGTCACAGTTTAACGAATCAACCCTACATTTAAAAAAATAACACGTTTTCATTATAGCAAAATTAGCAGGGTTTCTCAAATTTTATAAGAAATGTGGAAGAAAACAGGGCTATATCTAGTATTTCCATTATACATATTCGGAGTGATAACTCAACTAATAATGGCCACCGTTATATGGTCATTACTCAACTAAATAGAAATACTTTACGTTTCATTAGCTCTGCAAGTCAAACCCTCGTCGATAAATGAAAGGCAATCTTTCCAAGCGAATGCCAATAGTTGGCGCCTTACCTTGCCCTTGCCAATTATGACATATGTCCGCGAATACCAATTACTGACCATAATTTTGGTCCGTGAATATATCGTCTGTAAGATACATATGATATGCGTCTGAGCAAAGTTGTGGAGCAAACTGAGTTTTTTTCATGTGTTTGAGGAGTTATTTCGGTATGCTATGTAAATATATTATTTATGCTGTTTCTAGCTTCATAATAAAGTGGATATTTTTGGCATAATTAATTGTTATATCATTAGTAATGCGACAAAATCAATTTAAGAAATATTTAAAATTGTCTAGACTCTAATAGAATTTCTATAGCAACGTTTTGCATGCGAAACAAATAAATATCATAATTCGACTGAATCCACGAAGGGGAGGGGGAAGGGTAGAAAGAGCCACTTTGAACTCGTATTGGTCAAAACAATCTATACGTTACCCGTAACTCTGACCTATTTATTGGAAGTTTTGCCATCTGTAAATCGAACAACGACCCTACTCTTTATAGCTTAGCAGCCAATTATTGTTAATCATCACGAAAGGAAACTCCGTAATTTGTCGCTTATGAGTGCACATTGCAAAAGATACGACAATGGCCAATATTGAATGAGTGCATTTCAGAGATGCTGATTCGTTATAAACGACATTGCCAACAGAAACTATATATATGGAAAACATGCCCAAATGACATGGTTATCAACGACCTTTTCCTTACGAAAACGTTTATTTTTTCAATAAAATTTTCTTAATAAGGCCTTGGGCACATACAATAAGCGATTTTAATCGCCATTTGCGAATTTCGCTGTTCTTCTTTGTTTGTGAAACAGCAAGGAGTGATAATCATTTCGTTGCGTGCGAATTCGTTAACATTATCACAGGATCAGTTATTATAAAAATAAATATATAATTTAAAAAAAAAAAACAATATTCAAACCTAAACCTTTGTTAAAAGCACATTATAATAACCAAAATCACCAGACTGAAAACTCAACCCAACACACCAGTTAGAACAATCGTCAGTGCTATATCATATTTTGTGTGCCAGGGAGAGTCGATATAACCGGAAACATAGTGCCCTGAACCTTACGTAGTCTATATACATTCACATAACGAAATAATATATGAGATAAATCCAACATTTTATATTTATTTATAACAAATATAATGTAGAATCTACTCAGAATATAGTCTTACTATTGAATAGAATCTACATGCTTCAAGCAGAAATTGAAACATCACCATAAAAGCGCTAATGGGATGCAACATCCACAGAATCAGCTCTTGGTTAAATGAAAATAATAAACAAAAAGCACAATTAAAACGTAGCACTAAATGTCAAATGAATAAATAGACGAAGAACTGAAATGTTAAAAGTAAAATATTGTGAACAAAATTAAAACTCATCACATGTCTTGAACATCTAGGAAAAGTTTTTATATAACAACAAAACATCTATAATGAAAAAGTCTGTAATATAATTAAAAAATAAAAATAAACACATTATAACTAAATGTATGCCTTTTTTATCTGAATGCAAACAAGTTAACGATAAGCTTGATGTGATCAAATTAAGTGTAGAAGTGGTATTTCGACAATTGACGGTGCAATTTAAGTTTTTCAACCATCCATAGAATCAACACCATTAGCATCCAACTAATTTGCTTGATTTGAAATACTTATTGGATTTATCAGTTTTTTTTCCGCATGTTTTACAATTGTTTTTTTTCCCCAATTTTGCATTAAGCCATAACAAATCAGCAATATGGTCTAAAAATGCTAGACATCTAACTAGCTAAAATGCGCCTTAGCCATGAACAAGTTTTCTTTATATGATATATATAATTACTCGATAAGAATTCGTAAACGGAATGAATATTCATGAAAACACAAATAAAGGTGTATACTGTAGATTTTCGATGATTTGAAGCCTTTCAGCAATAGTTGAATATTATCAACACTATATCTTGAGTCTTACAAATCCTAAATATTCATCGAATTGATAAAACAATGATGTAGATGTATTTAAATATGGGGTTGCAAGTGCTCCCTTTACATAAATGTGTTCAAAATACGTCAACAGAAAAATCTTACTAGGCAATAAACATTCTGGATAGTCTATGGTAAAAGAGTAGACTCTATTGTCAGCAAATTTCACCTATTGAGCTGAACTTTTGTTGCATGCATTTTTTTCTTTGCAATTGAGAATTACATTAAAGCAACATTGAAATCGAGATTAAACTAATTCATGTTTGATTGCCAAAGAAAGATAATTCTAAGATTCCAAGAAAAGTAACAAATAAACATGGTTATTTTCCTTAAGTACAAAGGAATAAACCGGATATACCGGTATATATCTGCACATTGGGAAATCTTACAACATTAAGGAGGGGTAGGTGTTTCGTTTGTTACTCTTCATACCTTATTTCCATAGAAAACCAACATATATTTATATACAACATAAACGGACACCAAAGACATAAGAAGAACCTTATTTGTAGTTTTACCTGCGGATGCCTTTTGAGCGTTGAATACTAAAAGAACAAAATACGACAGAAAAATAATCAAATATATCACATTATTGAAACGCATCACGAATTAAATATCAGATTGTACCATATCAAATATATAAAACAAAAAAGCAATGTATACTATAAATGCGAAGAGCAACTAAATTGAGAGTCTGTGCAAAGAAGTGCTCATCACTTGAATATCATATTACAAAGATTTTTTTTCGTATATCCAATTGAATTTATATTTTTGATTAGGACTTCACATGTAACTGCTTGAATGTGTCAACATCCTCATGAATGAAAACAACTCAAAGGGAAATTTTTTATAGAAGATTCAAAATCAATTTCGCACTTTCTTGCACTCGAGTCCAAAATCAACATAAGTAACCAGAAAATATCAGTATGAATCTGCAGCTTAATATTACATTATTGTATCATATCAACTGTAGAATTGCAATTACAATTGAGACTTCTCAAGACAAATACCAAGCCACTTTTTCAGGACGGAAAACCTGAAAATGCGACGTTAAAGCTATTCAAACATGACATGCAATTGTGATTGATTCCTTGTGCAATACCCTAAAGAATTGAATAAAGACAAATTAATAGAAAATTTGAACTACATGGCAATACTATACAGGTATGTACATTTGTTGCAATATATTTACACAATATTCACAAAAAAAACTAAGGGTCAATTTCATAGCTTAAGTCTAGACCAGGTTCCCGTTCGAGTAAGCATTACAACCAAAACTACGGTAGACTACGGCTTCGAAATATACCCTAATAAGTACATCTGTATCATACAGTATCATTATAATGAAATGTTCCTATACAGGTTTTTTTTTTTCATTTTCTGATAACACATAATATGGTTTCTCTTAACTGTATTGCATTCAATTTATTTATTTTTATTTATTCTTTTTCTAATTGAAGTCTAACTTTTAATGATCATCAAACATTCCTTTTAATGACATCAAGGGAGATTTAAACGTCAATTCTAATAACCTATCCATGTACGGGAACAAGGAATTTTCATTTGTGCATTAATATCTAGTTCTACGCTAGACCTCCACGTTTAAGTTCATGTGTCCACGATTCATACACCTCATGAGCACAACTGAAAAGTACATTGATATCATATATTTTCAATCTAGTTCTCACCATTTGATCACTTTGATCAACACTCGCGCCATCGAAAATCTTCAACTTCCAAATTATTGGGAAACGGAAAGGCTCCATATGTGTTCTAAACTGTTATTAGCATGGGTCATTATCATTTTCATTATTAAAACTCAAACCTTTGCCTGTTTTTTAAATAAGTTCAGCTTAATAGATGCTCAGTTCTATAACATTGATCAATTACATTGATCTACATTTTAAGAAAGTTACTGTTACATTAGCCAATAGAGATTGAAATTGTCCAAACAAACGTCTATCAAGATTCTTAATATATCAACTAGGGTGCAGTGATATTGATCCAGATTAAACAGCATTTGAGTAGTCTTGAGAAGCACATCCTCCGTTGTTTAAAGGTATGATTCATACCTGATGACAGGTTGGACACAAATGAATCTGTTTCGTCTTGTGCTACATCACGGTGTACAAGTCTTGTCTGAGCTACTTCGGAAATGACAAAACACTAGCCTTCGTTAGGACATTTAACACCAATTATTGTTATTTACTTTGTGTGCATAAAAGCTACAAAATATATAGGAGTATGTTTGAAACATCCTAAATACCTTTTCTGAACACTGAACACTCAATTATCTTACCCTTTATGGCGCCTTTGGCACACATGACGGATGTCATCGAAAAATGCTTTTGAGCTGTAGAAAATATAACAATGCTCTACTTCAAATATATTTTAACATAGTCACGTTCAACGCGGGAAGATGTTTTACGAGACGGAGATTTCCCGATGAAAGTGGAAGTAGGAAATCCATATGGAACTGAAAATATTGTCTTTATTAAATCATTAATATTCATTTGTCTGGAAGATGTTGCCTGTACCTATGCAGCATAACTCAACATTCACATGCAAAGGAAGAAAAATCATAAAGGTTTCACATAATGTACGAATAAAATGAGTGAGATGATACAGGAAAGTGCAAATAGGCCGAGAACATAAAGTTACAGATATCAAGTTGGTTACAAATGGCAACAACCTGAGCCCTAGTAAACCCCTCAGGTGCTCTTCTTAAAACACGAGGTTTTCGTTCATTTACCCATTCTATTTGAGCATTTTAACAAAGTGTTGAATTTCAATACTTAAGTTAATTAATAAGAGCTTGAAATGACAGTCGGTATACTTATTTGTGTGATACCGTTCTATGAACAGTGAATCCCGATCCAAAGAGGACAAATATGTTTAAAACCATCGCAGCCATTTTATTTTTTTATGCAAATTTTTTATATGGAACCAAACACAAAACGCCATAAGATTATTTAAGAAGCCATTCATATGAATGGCAAAAAAAATCATAGTTACACACATGACGCAAATTCAACAACCTATTAATAAAGTTCATTAGTTATAAGTTATTTCTAAACAATTCATTGTCGCATCTACTTCCGATTACATCCTGCGTAAGCAAAAATTAGTGTATTGCCCTCAGCATTTTGAACTATTTACGATGCCTCTCAAAATGGCTATGTGGATACTCGTCATCAACATATTAATCATCAAGAATTGGTTATTCTTCGCCACACAAGCTCAGGAAACCAGCTCTTCCTCATATGGATTAAGTAGCAATCAACCACAGTGCACGATCTCTGATATCTATCGGACCGGCAGTGCTGAGCTTGTAGAGACATTACAAAGAGATCTGGAGACAGCTACAAGCGAGATTGTAAGCGCCACAATGTCCAGATCTGGACAGCCATTGCCTCGTTACCATTTCTGTTCAACAACGGAACTCAAAACTAGCGATCCAAGAGATTGCCTGGATATACAGACACAGGGTAATACAACAAGTGGGACATATACGATTTATCCATTACTGCTCGATTTTCCGGTACATGTGTACTGTGATATGGAAACAGACGGTGGCGGGTGGACTGTATTCCAACGACGCCAAGACGGGTCCGTGGATTTCTATCGCGACTGGAATGCATATCGGGTAGGATTCGGTAATGTTGAAGGGGAACATTGGCTGGGTAATGATCTTATTCATGCTATGACTAACGCTAATGTCCAGGAGTTGAGGATTGATCTGGGCGATTGGGAAGGGAATTCAGCATACGCCAAGTACGAACGGTTTCATGTCGATTCGGAATCAAATAAATTCAGACTCACTGTAACTTCGTACTCAGGTACAGCGAGAGATGCGATTGACAATGGTCAACAAAATGGCATGCCTTTCTCGACTTTTGACAATGACAATGATCTATGGAGTTCGAATTGTGCACGACATTACCAGTCTGCCTTCTGGTTTAGCGGTTGCTTTCAGGCCAACTTGAACGGACCGTACCAGAACTCAAGCACACCACACGATACATATAGAGGAATATCGTGGGATACATGGAGAAGCTATATCGGGTACAGTCTGCGGTTTTCGGAAATGAAGATGAGGAGTTTCCGCTGGGTGCTACCTTAAAGAAATATACAATTGGACATACTTATGAAATATAACAGAACACTTCTTTTTACCAAGTAGCTGATACGACGACGATGAGCTCTCTTGTCGCATTTAATAAGAATGTACGATTCAACATCACAATAAATATTTGAAAACCGCAGGGATTTATCTACCTGTGCGACTGTGGAAAATGTCGCACAATTTTACCAAATGTCGCACAACTTTTGGCTCGAATGCGCCCGTCCTGTCGCACAGAATTTTGACGAAATGCGTCCATGGTGTCATTTATTTATTTATTTTATGTGTCCATTTTTCCGTATTTGAGTTTGCTGTGATTCAGTGGTCGGTAATATTGTTATTGTTTTTAGGATTGCACTGTAGTTGATTTATTGACCTTTTGTACAGTTTTTATTTTGCATTAATTACAATTGATTTGGTATCACTTTGAAACGACCTTTGTAACCTACAAAGCCCCATACACAACGAATTCAATTTTGAAGTAGCCTTTAAAAAAGAGGACCCATGCTAAAGAAAGGCGCATATTTGAGTTCAATATAGGAAATAAAATCAAAATCGAGTCCGTACCTAGATGGTATGACAATGGACAATGTGCCAAAAGATAGTCATGAAAGACAAAATACGTATTAGAGACTTTGTATATCCAAGAGATGTTTTTGGTTTTGTTGATCTTTTCCTGATCATTGTATGATTTGTTTCTATGGAACATCATTGATTTATGTTCTTAAGTACGCATACATGAGTGACCAATCAGATTAAACGGATGGAAAATCATCTTATGTTTGTTTGATGAATGTTGATTCAAATAAATTGTGTTTTTTTTCTATAAGTAAAAAAAAAAAGTTTAGAATTGTCGCACAGCTTTTTTCACTGTCGCACAGTTTTCGAAACTGTCGCACAAAAATCATTCGGAATGCGCCCGCTGTCGCACACTCAAAAATTTGTAGATAAATCCCTGAAAACCGAAAGAGAGGTTTCAAAGGGTCAATTAGGGATTTATAGCTTGGATCTTAAATACGTATGTTGCGTGCCAATATGTCTTCCCGTGCCAATATGTCTTCCCGCACTTTTCGTGCCAATATGTCTTCCCGATCGTGCCAATATGTCTTCCCGTGCCAATATATCTTCCCGATCGTGCCAATATGTCTTCCCGTGCCAATATGTCTTCCCAACCGTGCCAATTTGTCTTCCCAAACTCGATAGGTAGAATGAAATTGAAAAATCTGACACAGATAGAAACGGACATTTTTTTTCAAATCTTGTTTAACTTTTCAGTAATCCAGAAAAAATCTGATATATATATTACTTCGCCTCCCGTTGCCATAAAACTTCTTAAAACTTTTTTTTTTCAATTAGGTGAAATATTCTTTATCATTTATCCCTTAGTCAGATTCACATTATAGACACAAAATATCGCGGGAACCTTTGAGATAACGTGTTCTGC
>LQRL01188213.1:0-16071 GCA_001703475.1 Hydroides elegans
AATATAAATGCTGGTAATAGCTGGTGAATTAGGAGCAAAGTAATAAGTATTGAATTTACAATGTAATAGAATATTGTTTGTATATTATTAAGTATGAAATAAATTGAGATGGTATCAAATATATAGAATAAAGTCCAAAACAGTATTCTACTATCGCTTCAAAATAATAATCGAATGAAGAATAAATACACCAATAATATAAACCGATATAAACTGCTAAATCCAAATTCAAGAGAATTATATGCTATGATTTTATCATGTAACCTCCTTTTTGCATGAAAAAAAAAACATTGTAATAATGAGGTTAGCCCCCCCCCCCTCAACTCTCTCCCAGATTTAGCCTGAAAATAGTCGAAAATCATACCAATTCAGTCATAACAAGTAGAAGGCGAGCATGGCTTTGGGAAGCCATTTTAAACGGTAATACAAAATGGAAGGGAGAAATGGAAGCGATTTTCCCCTTAAAATCATGTCGCTTCTTTAAAACTCGGTTGTTTACGTATAGCATAACGAACGGGGTCAGTCCATTAATTGAAATATTGTAAAGTTCCGAGGCACAGCTAGGGAAACTCTTCACTGTTTTAATTCATGGAGTTGACCGCAGGGGTGGAAATAAGATAATTTTCACACTCGCCAGACTGGCGAGTGAGTTAAATTTCACACTCGCCAGCGAAGATTTACACTCGCCAGGATGTGAAAATATGCAAAATGAAAACTCTAAAAGGAGGGCTCCACAATTTGGTTTGCATGCGGACAAATATATTTCTAAGAAAAAAAGTGAGCGCCGAAGGCGCGAGCCTACAAATTTTATTGAATTAAATAAAATCTTAAGATTAAATCAACAATTTTCGGAAAATTAGGTTTCTGTGGGTAAATTTTACACTCGCCAAGCTGGCGAGTGACTTCAAATTCACACTCGCCAATCGAAAATTTCACTCGCCATGGCGAGTGTGGCGAGTGCTTATTTCCACCCCTGTGACCGAGTACTTTTAATTCGCCTACTTTGTTTATTGTCCATTATCAAAAATAATTCATCTTGAATACAAAGGGACTGTTAACTAAACACGGATCAAATTTACGCAGAATTTGAATGAAAATATGATCCAATAATTTAATTTTTCGCTTTTTTATTGGTGAAACATTTGATGCTTTCAATGAACATCGATTGAGTTATGAAAGAACATCATATCAGCGACTGTATTTTTGAATATATTCGACGATATTCTAGGGATGTCCACAGTTATAGAGACGTCCACAAAACTAAGGTATTCTGCTACGTGTCTAGGGGCCTATGCACCAAACGAACATTTCACAAAAAAGGAGCGAGAACCTTAGCCGATTATTTCTACATTATTTTAAATCGATCCAAAAATCATGTATCCCTCCAAATGATTTTAAACATATGTTATCTGCTATTGATGGTGAGCTTTACAGAGAAATGTTAAAATGAAATATGTTTAATGCACTTTTCGATAATGTAGAGCCTAATCTTCAATGAATAAACGTATTAAGATTGTTTGGTTTCTAACATATACATTTTTCTCATTTATAGATACAGCCGCGAAACCCTCAAAGTTCTTGGCACAGTGGGTGAGCCCATCAACCCCGAGGCCTGGCTCTGGTACTATAACGTTATTGGAAACGGAAAATGCGCTATCGTTGACACGTTCTGGCAGACAGAGACGGTCCGTATAAATAAAGACAATGAATCTCTTTCCTCCAATTATATTACACAAAACCGAAAGATTTCATGAATTATTAAGATTCGAATAAACTTAGATTCTAATAAATCAATATTAAGAAATATACTTATTATCATAAAATGGCTTGCACAACTTGTATTGAGAAGACAAATAATTCATGTTTTTTTTCAATGAAACCGTCAAAGTACAAGTCAGATATATGAGATGAATTAGAAAATTACGTAAGAAAATTATGATTCAATTTTAACTGCCGTGCCCAATAATTAAGTAAGTCTTATAGAAAGACACATCGGTCAGGATAAGGTGTGGCACACTGTCCTGGGGACAGTCTTGTTTATTCTTTCAAACATGTTTATATCAATTTTTAAACTGTCAACCTATATTTTATGTAGGCTATCAACACTTTCTCTGTTTGCAGGGCGGCCACACATTGACTCCATTGCCAGGAGCCACACCCACCAAACCAGGATCTGCAGTAAGTTGATATTTGTTTCTCTCTCAGTTTGAGGTAATTGAAATTTCGAGTCATTGATATAACGTTTGTACAAAAGATGATACTCAAGAACTGCTTCTTGAAAGAATATGAAGGTATGTAGTTGAACATCTAATAGTTACATGTTTGTACCAATAGTAAATGAGGTTCTGCTATGATTAAGCCACAACTTCCGTCAATTAATGATAAAGCAAAAAGAGTTCGAAACCCACGTAGCCCTTGTAATATAACTTTCATTGACCTAACGCATACAATTGTTAAGAAAATAAGCTCTAACGTTGAATCATTGCACCAAATAAAGGATAACACTTTTCTCGCAGCTATTCGATCTCTTTGAATAGCTAATTCCCTATGCTAATTTTTTTTATATATTACCCAATAAGGTTTAATCATTGCACAATAGAAAGATGGTTACATATTATAAGTCATTTAATATGTAATTGTTCTGTCTCGTTATGTCGTTCTCAAAAGATATGAAGTATTTCAAGTCAAGATGTCCCAATTATAATTCTTATGAACAGTGTGACACATTTTCACAATTTTTATTTGCAACAGTAGATAGGTATCTATCGCTCAAATATAGCATCTTATTAACGGATGAAATTTTGTCAACTATCAACTCATATGGATCCGATTTTCGTATTTCAAAACATTCCATAATATTGGACATAAAAAAGAATAGCCGTTCCCATAATTCAAGTAGTCAAAGATCAATGCAGCTATTGCGTCAAATATTTTGATACTTTTCATACCCATGTACATTGTATTCCATTGTTGATGTAAAATATTCCATTAATTTGTTTTTAGCCCCCAGCCAACCAATTTGGCTGAGGGCTATTGCTATCCCCCATTCCGTCCGTCCGTCTGTCCGTCCGTCCGTCCGTCCGTCCGTCTGTCCGTCTGTTAACATTTGAGATGCAGTAGTTTGTCCGCGGCATTTTGGTATGAAGCCTTTGTCCTAGGGTTCTGAAACTTCACACAAAGCAAGAATGTATATTGCAGATGTGCAACGTCGAGGTTTCAGTTTGATCGACCAAAAATTGTCGAAATTACGGGGGTTTGAACTTAGACGAATTTGAGATATTTGGGGATATTTATACAACACTTTGTCCGCGGCACTTTGGTATGAAGCCTCTGTCCTAGGGCTCTGAAACTTCACACACTGAAAGAATATATATTGCAGATGTGCAACGTCGAGGTTTCAGTTTGATCGACCATAATTTGTCGAAATTACGGGGGTTTGATCTTAGACAAATTTGAGATATTTCGGGATATCTATACAACACTTTGTCTGCGGCTATTTGATATGAAGTCTTTGCCCTAGGGTTCTGAAACGTCACACACTGAAAGAATATATATTGCAGATGTGCAACGTCGAGGTATCAGTTTGATCGATCCTAAAATGTTCAAATTACAGGGTACTGAACTTAGACGAATTGGAGATATTTTGGAACATTTGTACAACACAGAAAGATTACGCATATATTGTGACGTTGTGAGGACTACATTGTGTGGAAGAATATGTAACGGCAACGATGTGAAAAAAAACGTTGTGTGAAAGACGTTGTGAGAAAGACGTTGTGAGAAAGACGTTGTGAGAAAGCCGTTGTGAGAAAGACCTTGTAAGAAAGTCGTTGTGAAAAAAATATTTCGTTTGACCTGCCTCTTTTTATTGACAAATATTCGCGATGAAGGTTGTTTTGCATAGGCTGGGGGCTTTGCATCTCTGATGCCTATGTTTGTTGTTTCAGACGTTCCCGTTCTTCGGTATCGTCCCTGTGTTGTTAACAGAAGAAGGCAAAGTGATCGAAGGAGAAGGCGAAGGATATCTGGTAAATGTTAATCAATGTGTTTATTACAAAATGAAAATGAATATTATAATAATCATATATTAAATTTAATTATGAGTATTGTTTAAACTTGTATATTTACAATTTTGCCTTGTGATATCATTTCTCGTTGATAAAACTGAGGGAGGATTTTCGGTTATCCGAAATCATTGAATTATTCTTTCGAACGTCATATTATGAAATTTGTAGTTGGAATGGCCATCGAACGTTTTTTAGCCCCCAGCCAACCAATTTGGCTGAGGGCTATTGTTATCCCCCATTCCGTCTGTCCGTCCGTCCGTCTGTCCGTCTGTTAACATTTGAGATGCAGTAGTTTGTCCGCGGCATTTTGGTATGAAGCCTTTGTCCTAGGGTTCTGAAACTTCACACAGTGAAAGAATATATATTACAGATGTGCAACGTCGAGGTTTTAGTTTGATCAACCAAAAATTGTCGAAATTACCGGGGTCTGAACTTAGACGAATTTGAGATATTTTGGAATATTTAAACAACACTTTTTTTGTCCGCGGCACTTTGGTATGAACCCTCTGTCCTAGGGTTCTGAAACTTCAGGCAGCGACAGAATATATATTGCAGATGTGCAACGTCGAGGTTTCAGTTTGATCGTCCAAAAAATGTCGAAATTACGGGGAACTGAACTTAGACGAATTTGAGACATTTTGGGATATATGTACCAAACAAAAAGATAACGCGTATATTGTGACGCTGTGAGGACTACGTTGTGTGGAAAAATATGTAAGGGCAACGGTGTTGGAAAAACGTTGTGAGAGATACGTTGTGAGAACGACGTTTTGAGGAATACGTTGTGAGAAAGACGTTGTTAAAAGGACGTTGTAAGAAAGTCGTTGTGAGAAAGATATTTCTTTTGACCTGTTTCTTTTAATCGACAAATATTCGTGATAAGAATGTCCTGCATAGGCTGGGGGCTTTGCATCTCTGATGCCTATGTTTGTCTTTTTATTCCTCAGAATTAGGATAGGGCCTTCATATATTTTATCTGGAGAAATAATAGGACCACCAGTGATTCAAAGAGCCACTGTGTCCAATCACGAATACACCAATGAGTTTCAGCTTGATGTATGGAACCCTTGCAATTATTAAACCCGCTTGCATGTAGCTCATTTCAGGCCGATATAAAAGCACCGTATGAATTGTATAGTATTATAGCTACAATATTCTATTGAGTTATAATTCTTTCCTTGGTTTCCACAGGCCTTCAAGCAGCCATGGCCGGGCATCATGCGAACCGTGTACGGTAACCACGAGCGCTTTGAAACTACCTACTTCAAGAAATTCCCCGGACATTACTGCACTGGTGATGGTAAGTTGGAATTCGATTATTTAACTGTGTTGTGGGCTCAAAATTAAGATCTAGTATTATGATATACTTTTAGTTGAGACTAGAGGCTAACTTCAACCCTAGTCATCGAGTCTTGACTAGGTGTCCGTTGGTTATAAAATTGAAACCCAGTCTATATGTAGGCTATGAACTTGTTTATTTGCGATAAATCCGAGCATTTAATGTAGTAAAACTCGACAGCGTGCCGGAATTATATTTTGGTTGAATGAAATAAATAATCCATAAACAGCAATCTGTTGCGCCGCCCTATATTAAAATATAGAAAAGAAAGCTAAATAATCGATAGACTATTTTTTCTTCAAGGTGCCCGCCGAGACAAAGACGGTTACCTGTGGGTGACCGGAAGAATCGATGACATGCTGAATATTTCGGGCCATCTGCTCAGCACCGCAGAGGTAAGGGGTTCACTATTTCACATATTCAAGATCATTTACTCGCACATATTTTATGCGTCCACCCAGTACAGTTTCTGTATACGTACCGTGGAATTTTTCATTCTTAAAATGCTTGTTTGAGATTTTACCTTATCTATGTTATATTCTGAAAAAAAAAATCCCCAACGGTTGAATCAGCGCTGATCGAGCACCCAGCCGTGACACAGGTTTTCTCATAAATACTTGGGATACGCTTTTATATTTGATTTACTTATAATCCCTCTTAGGTTGAGTCCGCGTTGATCGAGCACCCGGCCGTTGCTGAAAATGCATGCGTGGCCAAACCACATACGGTCAAGGGCGAATGCGTCTATTGCTTCATTACGTTGAAGAACGGATTTACGTTCGGATTCGTTAATTATTCCGTTTACGATGTCGCCTTAGGTTGAGTCTGCGTTGATCCAGCAATATCCGTTGCGAAAAACAACTACATGGCCATGCTAGCGTGCAATATAAAATGTATTGCACACTTCACTGAAGTGATCATTTCTTTATATTGAAATGATATATATAATATATATTTTAATTATTTTTCGCCCATAGGTTGAGTCTGCCCTTATTGAGCACCCGGCCGTAGCCGAAAACGCATGCGTGGCCAAACCACATACGGTCAAGGGCGAATGTGTCTATTGTTTCATTACGTTGAAGAACGGATTTACATTCACAGATGAACTGGTCGTTGAACTCAAACAAACGGGTATGAATCCCAATAGGAGAAATTCTACCTTTTTTACAGTGGGGTAAAATATGTATTTAGGAAGAACTATTTTTATCAGTAAATAGGTAGAAACGTGCCATTTTCTAAGGAACTTCTTAATGCCGTCGATGTGTCGCAAGGTTTTTATTAGAGCGTTCAAATTAATAAATTTGAATAATGGTAAATATCATATACATGTCATTAAATGTTAAGCAAAAAATAATAATATTAACGATCTTATAACACTGGATATTCTTTTACTCACCTCTCTTCAAAATTAGTATATTCTTAAGCTTTAACATATACACTGTATATTGTATCTCATATAATTCTTTTTCCAGTCCGTAAGAAGATCGGTCCCTTCGCCCAGCCCGACTTTATGCAGGACGCACCGGGTCTGCCAAAGACGCGCTCGGGCAAAATCATGCGTCGAGTTTTGCGAAAAATTGCTGTCAACGATCGCGATTTGGGCGATATATCTACAATGGCCGATGAGAGTGTTGTCGATCTGCTGTTCGGCCTAAGGCCAAAGAACGCCTAAGGTCCTATGTAAAAAGATGTCTAAGGCTTTTGGCCGAATATGCCTAAAGTCTCAAATAGGCTTAAGCTAAAGGGGCTTTTGGTATAAGAATGACTAAGGTTTTAGGTCTAAGGTCTAGGGTCTTTGGGCTAATGTAGGCCTAGGGGCTTAGGCTCAAAGAGGCTCAAGGTTTTAGGCTAAAGAACGCCTAAAGTATATTAGGCGCTTAGACGGCCTTAGGCTTGGGCTGAATGTGCCTAAGGTCTTAAGCTGAAATAGAGGCCACCCAATGGTCTTTGGGCTAATTGAGGTCAGGGTCTTTAGCCAAAAGAGACCTAAGGCTTTGGGCAAAAGCATGCCTAAGGACTTACACCATGTAATTGCCAGTTTTTGGAGTTTTTTATGTAGAAAAGGGGAAATTATAGTTCGACGATAAAGACGCTTTTCGACTCAAAGTTTTTAAAGGATCAGTACAGTTCTAAGATAAAATGCTTCTTTAGCCGTGGTTAAGCTCTTCTTATTTCGTTGATCACATGATGTTAATATTATAAGCCTTTCAGCAAGATTCAACGAATTTCATACATTCCTGTTTTAGCCGATAAATACATCTAGTTTGTTTGCAAAATAAGTATTTGAACGGAAAATAAAGTTGTATTTGATTTTATTTGCTGTGCATTTCCATCATGCATTTGACATATCCCATGTATTCATAAAAGGAATTAAATCCCATATGAATTCATATTTGCACTTTGTTCAAATCCATCCGCATTCAGAATTAAAATATCGAAACGTCCATTTTATCCGTCGAGCAATACAATATACAATAACTATGGTAAATGGGATCCAAAAACGCAAAGATGCCAAATGTATAGACTTCATGTTTTTGATGTCTTTTTAGAGAATATCCTAGAAAATGTTACTCTTGATGTTATTGGTGTTTTATAATGCGTAAATGGATGTTGTGCTTCTAGAGATTTAATGTCTTAAAACTACTGTTACTACAAGTTATATCATTTCTTAATTCGACGGATACCATTTTGAAAATCTATACAGGCCGGCTCATGATTACAAGACGTTACTTCCATAATCAAGAAGCAAGAAGGTGATACAATTTTGTTGAAAGGATTTTATTGTGTCAATAGTTAGAAGCTTTAAAAGATATGTAAATTTAATATTTAATACACACTCAAAAGTGTGAAGTTTTGTTGTTATTGAAATCCTCAACTTATGTTTTTTGTTAGAGTAATGGTTGTGAATTGATTGAATCATGTATAAATACGGATTTGATTCATGAGCTTATTTATTGATGCTTTTGATATTTGATTGAATAAAAATCATAAAAGAGAACTTTAAAGAAGTGAGATCTTATATTTATTGTTTCTCATTTATATTGTGCTCGCTTGTCGTTGCATTTATAACTGGTTATGTATATTTATAAAGAATATACGGACATGTAGAAGATTTTTCAGCTTTGTAACCTGGAGTACCATATATCTTCAGAAAGGTCTGAGAGATGAAAAATGTTTCGTCAAAGTTGGATTTTGTGACACTTACAAAAAAAGTGTCAAAGGTATATAAGTATTTCTCAACTTCGGTAATCGCAAATACGTTTCTATACATTTGTTTTGTGTCCATACTACGAGCTTGATTATGATGAATTCATGTAGATAATGGGTGTTTATACTTTTGTTATATGTGTATAATTTCGCATGTTAACGGTCGCTTTGAGTGTAGCATACATTTGAATTTAATGTGATATGGTACTTATCCAAGATCTATCTTCATTCATATAATGTGTTGATCTCTTGTTTTTCAGGTTATAGTTGAATTTCCCCAGATAAATTGGAAAATGGATTTGAATAAATCAAAATTTACAACAACAAAAATTTGAAAGTGAAAATACCAACGCTTAGAGCATGAACATAAATTCCTTGTGTTATTTTCCATTTCAGTGGCGAAATCGTATAAATTATATTAAGGGCAAAGTCCATGTCTATTCTCTGCTGTGCTTGTAAATGGGTGTAAATATTGGCTATATGAATAACACCTTAAAAGTGGTATGAATTTTCTTGTGGGAAAAAAATGTTTGTTATGTGGACAACATTTAAAAAGTGTTTCCATGATCTTTGTGTTGTTAGAATATTTAGTCTTTTAGCTTGCATTGGGTTTGTTGTGCATTACTGTATAAATAGAATAAATATTCTAAAAACAATTTAATGCTTTTATTTTTTTATACATTACAATGTCGAATAACAAATTTGGTGCATTGTTTATGTTTGGCGCTCTCATAATCACCCAGTTTTGTTATGACTGATTTTTTGTCCATGGGCGTGTCCCTTTCTTGTTCAGCTTTCAAATAATAACCCTCTGAAAGTATTTTTTGTTGTGTCTTTTCTACATGACAATAACGTGCACGGGAGATCCTGCTACTCTCTCACAGCATCCAGTTTACACATAAAAAACTTTCGTCCTGTTAAACTCATCCGCGATAAAGTTCTCATTTTATTGTGTCATAAGGGTTAAATTCATTGTTCATTATAGCTCAATCGATAATGCATCATTACCTCCCAAATTCGTGTGTTTAATCGCGTGCAAAAAAAATCCATTTAAAAACACCGAAAATAACATTCTTATACTTGTAGCCATATAATAATAGCCATATTCAATTTTAATTATCCACTCAGTCTGAATCTACACGTTAAAACGTCGTTTGAAAAAAATGTATTTATTTTAAAGTGCGTAATTCTATGTAAGCACTCTGTCCTTTCATTTTGGACGTACGCATTCGAAACGAAATGCTCTGGCATTCTTGGTAAAGAAAAATATCATGATTTGTTTTTAGAAACGTTTGGATAAGTCTATGCGTAATAAATCTTTTGTTTTGTAATTTAAGGTTTTCGTACACCGCGACGCGTAAGCTTGGTGTATAGCGCTGCATTAAATCTTTGGTTTGCAAATAAGATATAATTGGCATTACAGTGTTTTTGTGTCAATATTTGAAGTAGTCTATTTTGGACCAATGTACAGGCTTTAAAACATCCTTATAATAAATTCAACATTCCTACAGTGCTGTAAAATAATGTCAATGTGAGATTGCGAATATGCATCAAAACTCTTAGTCGAAAGGCCTAGGACCTCAACTGTTTTGCTGTTATTATCTCTCTGTGTTATTCATAGGAAATAAATAATTGGATTTGGCACGAATATTCTATAAAAAACGTTCATTATACATAAATGATTTGCCTATTATTTCACCTGATTGCTCCTTTACGTGTCACAATATATCGAGTTCTTAGTTAAGCAAAGCGAAAGTTGTTATATGATATGAGCCAAAAATAGAAACAAAATAAGTATCTTATATTGACATAAGTGATCTCAGGAACGACGCCTGTATACTTTACCCTGCATATGGGATTGTGAAATGTCAATAGTAAATACAATTATTTTTTTCTGTTCATTTTACAAATATTCACAACTTATCGTGCAAAATGGAGCTTATGAATAGCAAAGGACTATTTTTACACTCACTGGAAGGTTAGATATATTCAAGAACAAATATGAACACATATTTACATGAGTAGCTTTTCAAAAGCACTATTCGAAGAATACTTAAATCTGGACTTATTTCCTTCTAAAACAGTAAGTATTTAAAATTCATATTTGATATATATGCTAAAAATTTCAATCGAACAAATTTTCTCGATAAAAAATATGTATGATTTTGCATACTCACATGAGATATGTTATCGTTTATTTGTGCGTGTTTTACAACATGCATTTTCTACATTAAATGCTGTTTTAATTTTATATTTATTTATACGGTATCATGGATACAAACAGCTATAAGTATTTTAATGCACCTGATAGGCAGTGATAGGTGTACCGTATATAACCCAAGCGTCAATTCTAAGAAAGCGAAGCATCGTTATTATAATGAGAATAAACAATTTAAATTTTATTTAGAATAGTACACCATGGCAACCAACGCCGCATTCAAAGGCAACATTCTCAAGTGTCCGTCTTGTCTTGCAACTATGACAGAACCCATGATATTACCGTGCTCGCATATGGTCTGTCAACGATGCATAAACGACATGACACCCGTAGAAGGGGAAGCCGCTGATACTATAGAATGTCCTGTTTGTAACGAACGAGCTTTGAGGGAGAAGATAGAGCCTGCAAGTTGTATACAGGCACTGATGGAAGCTATTGCCAAAGCGAAAAAAGATGGAGCCCAATGTGATCAGTGCAAAGAAAGGGTTGCCACAAGGCGATGCAGTGAGTGTAAGGAATATTTCCGTGATCCTTGTCATCAAGTGCATAATAAATTTTCGTATATGAAAAATCACAAGTGTGATCAATTATCTGACGATATGAAGGTGGTATTTGATAGGAATATGTTCTGCAGGTATCACCCACAAAAACTGGTTGAATTGCATTGCAAAAACTGTAGGGAGCTGATATGTATCCTTTGCTTGGGATTGAAACATAACATCCACGAAGCTGAAACAATCGATGAGGCGATTCAAAATGTGCTCCCGATGTTAAGGGAACGTACAGAGCAATTAAAAGAAACTGTAAGTGAAAATGAAAAGGCCCTCAAAGAGGCGGTCGTCCAAGGAGAAGCACTGAAGGAGGCTCTTGAAGATATGGAAAACCAAATCGATACAGAGTGTGATAAAATTATTCGCAAAGTTCGTGAAGATTGTAAGCAGGTCAAACAACAACTGAAAGAGGCGAAGGATGTGGAATATGGCAAAATTGAAGCGTATCGAAAGCAACTTGAAGCAAAAATCCAAAGCCAAAAGACCACCATAGTGGTAAATACCGCCGCTACTCAATCTGCACAGGGAACAAGCCTTCTTCAAATAGCTGAATGGGGCACCGTGACGAATGAAGATCCCGAAAAAGAGCCGAATCAAAAAGTCGAGAAGTACCATGGCAATTACAAAGTCGAATTTGTGAAGACGACTGCAACGGAAAACAATCTTATTGGAAAAGTGTTAACCAGTGCAGTTCGTTCGAGTTGGATCAATCGTTCATTGAAGGATATGAGTGCGATGAATCCAACACTGATTTCTGAAATAAAGCCAATTCATGAGTGTATAAAGTTTGTGAAAGTAGACGATAAATTATACTTTACAAAGGCACGAAAAAACACATTGGATGTATATTCACTCGAAGGCATTAAACTGCGATCGGTGACTTATGCACAAATTGGGTTCATTCAATCAGTTTCAAAACTTGGAGCTGATCTAGTTATTTCAGCGAATAATGGACTATTCATTGCTACTTTAAACGGGCATATTGAGTACAAAATTTTGAACGGAGACATTTGTGATGTTTCCATAATTAACGATGTATTTTTCGTGCTGGATAATGGTGCATCGATCATTCACATTCTAAAACTCAATAAAGAAAAAAAGAGTCACACTCCGCAGGCACAAATCGTGCTCCAGACATATTCGAAAGCCCCTACGAATACACTTCAAGCTAAAAATGAATGTATTTATGTAGCTGAGCGAGGTGCTCATAGAATCAAGAAATATGACCATGCTGGGGTCACCCTTGCAACATACACAAGTTGTGATGCAGCAATTGGAAAGCAGCTGTTGCATCCGAAACTATGTGGCATAGATATTGACGGATCACTTATTATAGGGCGATATGGTGAAAAGCATAACGTCATTACGATGACAGTAAATGGAAAGTGGCAAAGTCTTCCCATCTCGGGCATTGTTAATCCGCTCGATGTTCTTGTCGAAGATTACACATTATGGGTTTATGATTATAGTTCTCAAATATGCAAGCGATTTAGTTTTGAGTAGAGATATGAGCATCGTAATATAATATGTGTGATAAAGACATCGAATGAAGACTTATATAAACCTTTATTCAGGTATATCTTTATAAGTTAAATCCATCATAAGAGAAGCTAAGATGTTATGTAAAACACTATAATTATATCTAAATAGAAACCTTAATCAATTGTTGATTCTAACCATTTCTATTTTTTTGTGTAATTGGTGTCACATGTTGGAAAACGGGATTATATGCATCTAGAGGTTTTTATAACTATGTAATTTCTAAATCAGATATCATTAATTTGAAATCCCTTGGATGAAAATGAAATAAGCGGATGTTTGTTATTGTTTTATTGGTTATAAATTATTTTTATGCGTCTACTCATATATGCTTTGATAAATATGTAATATGTTGATGAGAAATAGTATTGTAATTTACCTTGCTCTAATATACCGTACTTTTTATGAAAATCCTAAATGTGGTCAGTTTTCTTTTATATAATTGATCGTTATGCATTGTTTAAAATCGTGTATACATACTATTTAAGTCTATAATTTATATTAATGTAAAAAAAGGAGAACGCTTACATTTCAGAAGTGATATCTTCAGATTTTTTGTTTCTTATAGTTATTATGGTCAATGTCGCATTCGCCACTTTTTATGTATATTGAAATAGAATACCGAATTAGAAATGTATAAAAGACTGTGACAATATGCTTAAATAAAGTAAAAGTTATATGTAATTGGTACTTATTCCTTGATGAATCAATTAACTCCATCAATAACGAATTTGCCAAGGCAACATTTTATGTCAATTACACACAAGCTAATTTATGATAAATTCATGTGACTAATATTAATACATAAGTTATTGATTTTATCCATATATTTTTTTATATAAAATATCATTCTTTTTATAACTTTTGTTAAAGATTTTATTCTCATAGTCACACTTTATCATAAAATACATCAAAATTAGTAATTTGGTATGGTTCTTATCCAAGATTTTTAAAACAATGACAATACAACATGTGAATTTCTTCCTTTCTATGATATGTTGACAACTTTCCCTAGGATAAAAGAGTTTGGGCAAAATATGTATTTTTGCGACATTTTGCGGAAACACTTTTAGTCAACCACGTATTGTTGGTAAATTTTCTTATAAGCGCATTGTTAGTTTGTTGTCTCTACTGTCCAAAACATGCTTTTAATGAAACAAATAATTCTGTCCGCTCTCTCTAATATCTCAAACATATGAAATAGAAAATATTTAAAATGTTTCATTTATATAATTTGTTTATATTCTTTAATCGATCTAATTAAATGAAAATTAATTGATTCTTTAATTTGATCTAATTAAATGAAAATTATGATTGAATAAATGACGATCGACACACATTCTCTTAGATAAACAATAGCCAGGGATTTATTAGAGATTACAAAAGAAAATTCATTAATATTTAAATAAACCATAATGACAATTACGGTTCTGATGAATATTATGTCACTTATTATTTATGTTGAAAGATAATCTCAAACATATGAAATAGAAAATATTAAAAAAAAATAATTTATATGATTTGTGGATATTCTTTAATTAGCTGTTATTAACCAGGATATAGAAAAACAATTTGATTCTGCAAGACACACTTTATTTTGTCCACCTGATGAATTCATGTACATAATGCGTATTAATATTGGTCACATGTTTTTTTAAATATCAACATTTAATATTGCCAATGTGTCCTTATTAATTAAGGAATATTTGGAACCAATTAAATTGAAATTGAAACAAATATTAAAGACAACTTTTTTACTGAAAAAAAATCAATTTGCATTATGAACAGGTTCTTATCCAAGATTTCATACAATAAATTTATATCCTATTATCCATGTTATTGTCAATTTGATATCATGATTTTGTTTTGAAAGCTGACACTTGTACTTGAAACCACAAGCTGACACTTGTACTTGAAAGGGCATACATTGAGATTGCCTCTTGTATGACAAGAGGCATGCTCAATGTATGCCCTTATAAACATCGATAAATCTGTCAGATGTAGCGCACTCATTTGCTGTATGTCTGTATAACATGAAAAAATGATCAAACATAAATCATGGTCAGCAAGCAATTGCTTTATAATGCTTTTTGAGAAGAAAACAATACATTTTGCAAATATATAATTGTTTAATATATATAAACTATAATTAAAGTTTAACAAATAGCAGCTTAGTCGACATTTCAAATAAATTTGAATTATTTCATAACAATTATTCACACTATTAACTTACACAATATCATATGACGATCTGCAGTCCGCTCTCCTACTTCGTCCGCTTCGATACAGTCTATGTGTCTGTCCTTTATCAACCAGACATTTCAAGCAGCGGGCCTGCAAGAGTAGCTTGTTCCTGCATTATGGAGTGCGGGGTTCGATCATAATGTTAACAAGCTCATATCGTTTCTTTTTAGTCATATCCAGTTTGATGCTTGTTCACATATTTGTTCGCATGTTTTATTCAGTTGTATTCCTAGTGTTTCCCTGTATCCCAAGGATCTTGCTCATGGTCCACACTGATAGCCCGACGAAGCCTCTGCATCAGATCTTTTGATATATACACCATGCTTTCCAGCCTTTGTTCTCACAATCTGACCTCAGCTCGTTGTACTTTGTTTTCTTTCTTTCATAGTCAGCTTCAATCCTCTCTTCCAATGATATTATCAGCTCTATCATGATGACCTGTTTGGTTTCCGTCGACCATATCACGATATCCGGTTTGACCGTCGTGAGCTCAATTTCTAATTGAAACTGTTATCTCTTCTTCAGGTCCACTCGCATCTGCCTATATGTCGCTGTCGTCAATATTTCAGTGTATTTTTGCGTCTTCTTTGGGGCCTCTTCTGGTTCAACAAAATTGATAAGTCTTAGTGCCTTTGATCTTTTTTGTATTTTCGTGACAGGGTCTAGTATTGCTGCTTGTGCCTCCTACACTTTGTCGTGTCTCTATCGATACCGGCCCTGCGTAATAGCAGTTTTGCAGGATGATAGAATGTGCTCCAGGGTACATCGTCTCTTGCACGACGTACAATCGTTTTTTTTCGGTTTTGTACCACCTTTTCAGATTCAGGTTGGGGGAGGGGGGGGGGGTTATAGGTCGTACAAGCTTCGTAGGAACCCAATCTGTAATGGCCCTTTTAACATGTCCTG
>LQRL01188215.1:10371-28796 GCA_001703475.1 Hydroides elegans
TACTGTTAATTATAACTTAATTATGAAGTTTCTTTTACATATATAACGTTTTAATAAATGAAATTTATTTCCAATATAATTTTTCTTTTTCAATAGTTTTTGATTCACATACTATGTGTAACAACATTTTGTCTAAATAAACCAGGGGAAAGTACCCTGGCCGTTTGCCATTATACAGGCATCATTCACGATGTTTTGCATGCGATATATCTGTTTATATCATAGAGCGCGTGTTTCATATATTTTACCTGTAGATTCTACTTGCCATAGCATATAGTAAGACTCAATGGTTATTGACTATTGAGTATTCAGGGCTCGAAATTCGATTTTTTTTTACCCTTCCATTCCCAGCACTTATGATTCCAGGTGCACGAACCAAAAGCCGGTAGCCCAAACATATTATATTTTAACTATCAATTTCGAAATTAAGTCAAATTGAATGACCTTCGCCAAATGGATTTCACCCTCGTCTTAAGCGAGTTGCTAAGGCTTATATGCACCCTTGCACACATAAATGCTTTATTAAAAAACGTTTCACACCCACAGCGAGCGCCAGAAGATCGCCGACGACAAGAACGTGGAGCGCATGATCAAAGAACTAGAGCGTACAGAGCAGCAATATGACACGACCCTGGAGGACCTGGCCCAGGTCACCATTCTCAACGGAGCGACGCGCGAGCAACTTCAGAGCGAAGAGGAACGCACGCTGCAGGCCGAGGATAGGCTCAGGGTGAGATGATGAAAGGGTGTGGTTTTGTGGCAGAATTGTATGTCTTATTATGCAAATGAGTACATGTGTTAAGATTATATGCAAGTGCCACCACAGGGACTCATAACATTAAAGGCCAAAACCATTATTATTGTCTTTGCAAGGGTATTTAAGCAAAAAAAAAAAATAATAATAATCTACCGTTTTGTTTTGACGGTATTTTTATTCAGGCTTATGATTAAAAACACTAATCTACCGTTTTCTTTTGACCATATTTTTATTCATGCTTATCATTCAAACTCCTGATATTTTCATCCTGTACCACTCATCGCCCCTTAACTCTCATGCCTGAAGAATTCGAGGCGGCATGTAACGGGATATATGTTTCTACTTAGTAGCAACCATTTGAACATATATCACACCCGACTCCTCCATTTTTCAGGCGACCGCGGACGCTTTGAAGCGACAGGTGAAGGAGGAGATCCACTCGCGCACCATGATCCAGGCACGCATGTCGGCGGATACTGAGGAGCACGAGAAGTTCGAGACAGAGACCACGCAGCGCAAGCAAAAGGTTGGTATTAACAAAAATATGAAATGCTGCAATATAAACAAGAGGGATATTATGCTAATAGAGCAAATGAATCTGCTATCTTTTCTGTAAAATGAGAACAAGAAGTTCGAGACAGAGACCACGCAGCGCAAGTAAAATGTCGGTTTAAATGTTTGGATCATATTGCTTGTGAGATAAAAACGTTATTTATATCACTTTGATATATTTCAATGAATTTAGATTATAAGAATGAAAGAATGCTGACCATGCAACAGCAAATAATCATTACATAAATACATGAACCTCTTTTGCTGAAGGTGACGCAAATCCCATGTATTACTTTTCAGATTCAAGTGCGATTCTTACATGAGATGGATTTCCTCTTCGTTGTCAAATTTTCTCTGTTGATATATTAATATAAGATTTATCACATTTCCTAATGACTCAAACAGACGCAAAAGATGGTTGGCGAAGTCGAGGTGGCCGTTAAGTCAGTCAAGAAGAAGGTCGACAAGCTGAGAAACGCGCACAGGGAACGCTCAAAGGTAATAGATATAAATACATGTAATTTATCAAGATTTAAAACGTCATACTTAGTTTGGTAAATTCTACCCGTGCAATGTAAAAATATACCATGAACGCATACACAATGCTAATTAGACATTTTTGGTGACGGTTCGGTCGCAGACTATAAATTGTTATATAATTCATTAATGTAAATTATTTAAATATAAACTATTCGAATGTCATCTAGGTTATCTCTGAGCTTGAGAAGGAGAAAACGAGGCTTGAAGATGAAGTGCAGGCCATTCTTGACGACTGCGAACAGAGAAAGGCTGGCCTTCTGCCCAAGTACCAGGAACTCAAGGTACCCGTTTGATAATGATATTTTAGGCAACGCGCCGCCCTCTTTCAGTCGTAATTTTCGCATTGGGTATTTTAATTACAAGAAAAAGTCTTAAACTAATTATTTTTGTTTTATTAGTCCCCATGAATTGCATATATGATCGATTGCTATTTTGTTGTACTTTACTTACCGGTAGGTTCAATATTTTTGTTCAGGCTAAAGTGGATACTCTTACAAAACACATCGAACAAATGGACTGGAAGGAGGACATGATGACCAAGAAGATGGAGGATATGAGTGCATCGGGCGGCATGATGCAAAAGTCCATTAAGACATCCACTGTTGCTATCGGTAACCAGTTTCAATTTGTTATTGTCGGTAGATTTATTATTAGCACGAAATAATTACATATCAGAATAATGATTTGATTTATAGCTTAGTAAACCTTTATCTGACCTTGGTGAATCTTCTTAGGACAAAGACTAACAATTTAAGTCAATTGTCTATGAGTCTATTTTTCGTTTCCTACTCTCTTTTTTTGCTTCAACCCTTATTTGTTCACCACCCTCCCCCGGTTTTATTGCCTATCTGTGGACTTTCCCATAGTATTCCATATTCATATTTACTTCCCTGATTACAGAGAAGTTGAACGTGGACTACGGCGAGCTTCCGCTTGTTTCACCATAATCTATCCTATCACCCACACATCTTCATGTATTTTCCATGCTTATCTTTATAACTTTGTTTTTCCTCGATTGCAGAAAAGCTTAACGTGGACTACGACGAGCTGACGACGCAGATGGAGGACATGCGTCACGTGGACGAGGAGCTGCAGAGCTCGCTCGACATGATCAACAGTGAGTAGATGCAATGTGCCGGAAAAAATACGTGACTATACGTAGATTATGTAGTAACAAGTATTTATTAACATGCGATTTTTATCATTTAGTTCGACATGATCAACGATGAGTAGACTAGAGCCACGTGTGGGAAAACATTGATGCCATGTGGTTTGACACATATTTCTTAAACATTTATTGTATTTCTAAGAGCATGTATTGAGGGGTTATTCAAACTTGAATATTGATTTAAAATGGCCATGGTTGATTTTATACGGCTTTTGTTTTATAAACTTATGTTAAATGCTCTTATGAAAATCGCTTTTGTAAATAGCATTAAAATACACATTGTGTTTGTAAGGAAGCCTTTTCAAAAGAACTTTTCGCAGTTTTTACTTTTGGAGCTGTGGATTTCATATAAGTCTTTATACCGATCTATTATACCTCCTGCCTTTGATGCCATTGTATTCAATTCATCTGTTTCCATCCGATTCAAACCGTTATATTTATATCCTTTTATTCTGTCCAGCTCGCTCTGCTTCAAACGACAAGCACCACAAAGAGCACATGAAGACGCGCAACCAGGTGCTGGAGAAACACAAGCAAGACCTCAAGGACAACTTCGCGCTCAACAAAGTGCTCGCTGCTCAATACAGGTTATTTTCTATCATTTATAGAACAACAGAAAACAAAAAGACTTGTTAAAAACACAATACTCATTACAGTCTCAGCTCTTACCCGCTTATCTCGTCACCCGCCTATCTCGTCATTTTTTCGGATCCCCAACCCTATTTGTCAAGGCTAATTTGAAACGGATATCTCGTCACCCGGCTATCTCATGATTTTGACCACGGTCCGAGCACTGACGAGATAACCGGGTAAGACTCTACAGGTCTTCTGGATCGCGCAGTTTTGTATGTCTTCGTTCCCAAGCTCTAAGTTCTATCGGGTTCGCCCTTTCATGCATTTTTTTTACGGACGCGCTTTCGTTTTTTTTTTCGATAACATAATGATTATAGGCTCGAATATCCACATGCATTAATGCAATTGTCCCTATTTCAATCAAATATAAACTCTATCTCGTCATTTTATTTCTAACAGGCAACTGACGAACGAACATGTGTTTTTGAAGAATCGTCTGCTCGACGGCTATGACCGGAACATCAACGCGGAGGCTTCGATCAAGGATCTCAAACAGGTTTGTTTCAGGCGCGGATTTACCATATAAATCACCCGACGCACGCCCCCCTGTTCGCCCTTATATGTAAGACAAAAAAATAATTTTGCGCTTCCCGGTTCAGCCTGATAATTAATACAGTTGCGCCCCCAGGTTCAATATTTTCTGGATCCGCGCCTGTGTTTGGAACGCAGAGTTTCATCGTCTAGGGTTACAATTTCGGAAAATAAGCAAGCATTTTGATATAGCAATTAACACAGCTTCATTTTTTGTTCAAACAATCTACGAAAATATATGCACGAGCGCCGTGTGTGAATTAAATACAGGTTGTAGATCGTAGTGGTGCATAGCTCCTCGGTAGTATAGTGGTAAGTATCCCCGCCTGTCACCGGGGTTCGATTCCCCGCCGGGGAGGAGTTACATTTTTCCCTTTTTGAACTTTTCGTGTCTGAAACAGTCTTTTTTTAACAAAACCAGACAAAGATCCAATTTGAAGTATTTATTGTTTACACTACGAAATAATTGGAATATTTATCCTCTAAACGGAAAAATGTTGACATTCAGTTCTTTCTCTGTAAGTGTTTTCGTTTAAACAGTTTTTTTTTGTCTGTACATGATTGTAAATTTAAATCAAGAGCTACATCAATATATAAATAAGGTACATAAGACACTTTTTTTCAACATACAAAACTGATTTGTGTATAAATAACTGTTGAAATGAAAAACTCGAAAAAATGTGGAGATGCCGGGTATCGATCCCGGTACCTCTCGCATGCTAAGCGAGCGCTCTACCACTTGAGCTACACCCCCTGCCTGCATTTCATTAGTTCTCAAATTTTCGAATTCGGGGGGAAAGTTGAATGGCGCGAAGGGGAAAGTTTGAATCTTTGTGAAATCCTTATGGAACGAGTTCCGCATTTCATTGGCTAATGATGTTCCATAAGACATTTCACAAGGGAAATCAACCAATGGTTGAAGAATAAATCGGATCAAGATTTCACAAGGTACCGAAATGTTATGCCAATTCGTCACTGTCAGTTTAATAATCTGTACCAGGGAATATAAGTAAAAGTACATGTACCTGTTCGTCCGGTCTTCATTCCGCTATATATCTTACATATATATATTTTAAAAGCTAAATTAGTATTATGACCATATAGGCCTAATCTTACTTGTATTTTGAAAGAGACGATTTCTTTTTCTTCAGTTGCAAGGCCTTCAGCAGAAGATGCACGCTGCCATGGCGGTCTACTACAAGTACAGGGGAATGTACAACAGCGCCGAGTTGCAGCGCATGCAGGCTGCGTCCAACATCAACGGCGTCAAGGTATGTGGGCTTAGGGGTGTTTTGTATGTGAGTAATCTTTATTCGTTCATGGGCGTCTTTGCAATGATTCGAATATCGATAGCTTAATAATATCATTGAGAATCCTAGATACTTGTGGTAAATATAAGCGATAGCGAGGTTGCAAAAGCAATTACGGTTATAGCATATGTGAAGGTTTATATAATAAACCTGTATGATAGCTACTCAAAATTAAGTTTCATGTCTCTTTGTCTCTCTCATCGTCGCCGATTATCTTTTGAAAATTTACATTACAAATTATCACGTAATTCTATTTTTAATATCACTGTTCACACACTCTTTCTTCTCCCAACCCCTTATGCAGGTGGGCGCCCTGCAATCCAACATGGACCGCGCCCTGGACAAGATCGCCGACTTCCTCCAAAACCAACTGGACGGCGACTCGATTCGGCGCATGGCCATGGACAAAGTGGCGCGCGAGGAAAAGGGCGAAGTGGTCAGTGATGT
Organism: Hydroides elegans; assembly: GCA_001703475.1. Taxonomy (NCBI): domain Eukaryota; kingdom Metazoa; phylum Annelida; class Polychaeta; order Sabellida; family Serpulidae; genus Hydroides; species Hydroides elegans. The sequence goes on from LQRL01188215.1 coordinate 16,310, forward strand.
GGCGTCTGTGATCACTGCATCGAGGCCTCCTACGAGTCTATCGAGTGCAGGGTTCTTCCAGTCCGAGACCGCCGCCTAGTCGTTAATAGAGGGTGGGAGGCGCGTGTTGGTGGAATTTTGATTATAGGACTGATTGCCGTTTGTGAATCTGGTAAAAATCGGGTGATATTGACCATAAGAGTAAACTTTTATGATATTGCACGTGTGTCTATAGTATATTGGAGAAAAACGCTGAATTATTCGTGAAGTATGAAGTAAATTAAGAAATGAACATTTCACGGCCTTCAAAAAAACATGATGGGGCATCATATATTTCATTAATTCAGATTCTATAAACTGTCTTTTAATAAATAGCCAACATATTAACGAGTCCATAGAAATATTGCAACATCTATGAAAGAATGACAGAACCATCCTATCGATTATATTTGATAGAATGTATTTTAATTGAAATATTGAATAATTTGAATATGTATAGGCCTATTCCTGCGACATATAATGTTAAGTAAGTAGGCTATAGGGATATCGACTTTATAAATCTAAATTAAACGTTTTGTTCAAGTTATAGCGTTAGAATCAAAATTACTTGTATTTATAGAGTAGATATTAACATTTTTATATTTCTGATTCATGGAAATTATATTTCATCGAACGTAATTTCCTTGAACTAATTGAAACCAAATTATATGTTTTTGAATACAGTGTAAAATTTTATGTTGTTAATTGCGTGTATTGTAAACATAGCGTAGCTTCAGTATTACCACACCGGGTTCTTAGCAATATTCATAATAATTCAAAATCGCTTAAGCAAAACCATGTATGTAGGATTGACATGTAATATTCTAATGAATTGATTTTCTCATTCCATGTTTGGCGCATAATTTTTTTACCGTAACTCTTTCCTGGTTCATATCTATCCTGTGATTTATTCTATGAGATGTTGCTTCGAACTCCTTTGTTCATGTACATGTTTGATATTAGTGTCTTCTTGATACAATAACCGTTTAAAAATCTGTGATACCGAAAAATCCAGCTATAGAGTCTATTTGTTCTCAGTCAAATCCGTCCATACAGTTTTCGAAAACAAATATGTTTTTAAAACTTTGGTTTACTGTTAATTTTTAGTGTATACCTTGAATGTGATTTGATGAAAATTGCACAATAAATATCAACACAAAATTACAACTTGTTGTTATATTTAGTGAAATTTTATTTATGAAAAGATTTTAAGATACTTTTATAGATTTACATCATCTACTTTAGAAACGCTCCACATAATGACGATACATGTTTTTTATCAATATCATGCATGTCAATATCAAAGTTCGGATCTTTCGAGTCATATGTAAACCAATCTTATTTTTTGAACTCCAGACAAATGATACAATGCAAGTCAATTCAATTTGTACCAATGAATTTTGATCATATGAAATGATAACATAAAAGTATATATTTAGGATAACATACAAAATTCCAATTGCACCAAATTATAAATCGTGCCTCCAGTCTGTTTGTGGAAGTGCAGGAGTATCGATCACAGCTCATGCTACAAAATGCAGGCTGATACCACATATATGTATAAAAGTACAAATAAAATGCAAAAATATAAAAGCCTGTGAGCAATTTCGTCTAAAAAAATTTTTTTTTGTTCAACTAAGGGAACTCGGTAACTGCAGTGCAAGGCTTTGAACTCATAACATTTTGGAAAATTTTGCCCATCGAAATAGTTCACTTAGATAAGATTTCACGTATGTCATGGTAGCCTATTTGTTTAGTTTTTAGAATCATCCATTCATATATTGAATATTCATATGAACTACGTGTAGATCTATGTGAATTGAAGTTTTAAAAATATCGAAAACAAAGTTGTCATTGTTGAACCGATCATATCGAAGGCCCAATATGGAATTAGCCCAATCGGGTTTCAACCCTACGTTTGATAACCCGATTATTCGATCCCGATTTAACGTAGCACAACAATGTGTCCCGATTCTATTTATCGCTCAAATGACCTGTAGATATGAAGTTGTTCAAAGCCGCAATTTGGAACCCCAAGTTGTTCCTTTAATAGAATCTATCCCAAAACATTGATGTAACTGATTATAACACAAATCGCATGGAGTCAATACACTTTTGACCTGCTCACTTCTGTGCTGGCATGTACCAGTAGCATATATTTGGAACGCCCAGTCTCTTTGACCCGAATTCTTCCCTATACTCATATGCAATATTCATTAGATTCTAAGAACTTTCGTTATTGCAATTAACAATATTGGCATTCATCTTGTTCTGACAGAATTAATAAATTGGTGCATTATTGCAGAATTTACCCCAAGACAATCGAGCAACAACGTCTAACGAGTTTAACGCATAATTGAATGAAACATGGAATATAAGATGAATTCTAAGATCAATCAATTCATTACAATATGATCACAGCCTCATTTCGTTTTGTTTTTCTTCTCATCCACGAATAATTCAAATTGTTCCTTCGCCCTCGCCTTCGTCATTTGAGTCGTGACGAAGATAAACACAAAACTGGGGATCAGCACACACAGATGAGGCACCAGCGTATTCCAAATGGTCGGGTTGGCCAATGCAGTGAGCTCGGGCGATCTCTTCGGATACAAATCGGCGATCGTTGTGAACTGAGCGAGCGACATCGACGTCACCAAAACATGCATGATCTGATGCGCATGTCCGACAATGTCGAATTTGCCCGGGAAGAAACATTCCGGGATTTTCGCGCCGTAAAAGAATCCGGCGCTTGTAAGCAAAATGTAATGGGTGATGGGTAGAAAGCAGTCATTCCAGAATGCGTCCATATCACCACGAGAAAGCACGTCGGACACCTGGTACCACAGGGGAAGACCAGACCATGTACATGATAAGGCTGTACAAAAGAGGTTAGTAAGCGCCGACCATTTAGATCCATGCTTGCAAAATGTTTTGGCGCATCCCTTTAATATCACACTCATAAGGCATATAATCACATGAAAATAAGGAACTAACCACGTTCCCCATGTTCTGTAAAAGTTTTCCGTGCCACAGAAAAAGAAATAGATCATTCCGATGGCTTGTCCGTTGAGATTCACTCCGGCATAATCGATTTGGAAGTACTTGAAATGGTGATATTCGGATCGCGAATGCATAAGATGTGCTAAGGCACTTAAAGCGCTACATTGTATAGCACCGATGCTAAATACAAATACGGCTAAACTATTAGGGTCCTCAAAATAACGAACATATTGTGCCGTTTGAGCAAATTTATAAATGAGCACAAAAGTCGCCACAAAATGAGTCCATACATTAAGCGTCTCATTATGTATCTGGAATAAACTATCTATATAATACTTTCTGTTTTCGTAGCACTTCCGGTATCCGGTGTAAATATAAGGATTGCGCATGATTTGAGAAACTTCATCGCAATGTAGCGTCGGCTGCGATCGCTCTCTACGCATCGTTAGCGCATAGCGAGCGTACTTTGAAAACGGTCTCCAATCCATACTTGTTGATCACCAGCCAGCCTCGTCTTCTATAACCAAACCTGTAATCGATACATGATACGGCAATAATCAATCAAGCAGTTTCGCATTATTTATCAATGGCTAAATCGTCCCTAAGGGACGCATATGAACACATATGTGAAATGAGAAAATTATGACTAATCGATTTTTCGCATTTACGAAACACAACTACCAAGACATCCAAATTTACGGTAGGCCCTACTATCGATGACCTTTTTTTGTCAGAATCCCTCTCTGTGATATTAACAAATAAATTTTATTTAACAATATGTAACAATTTTACGAATGTTGGTTTTATTGTCCGTAAAAATTCTATGAAAATCCACAGGCATTAAAAATATGTTGTGGGCTTGGCATACGCAGTGGTTAAATACCGTTACCTACAAAATTGAAGATGCCTTTGAAATTATTTAATTGGCGACCTTAAATTATTCCCTTATAGCCCTAAAAGTTTAATATATTACACCTCTCGAACTTTTGCTTTCACAAGTTGTATCTGAAGCAATTCATAGAGCGCAACTGTTTTTATCCGTTTTATAAATTTATAGCGTCTAAATTATTTAGTTGAAAAACAAATTGTGTGGATGCCTATGCAAATGACCATTCAACTTATGTGTTCTTCCAAAGCAATATGGGACCATTTCGAAATAATTCAAGGTCTCGTTCCTTTGAAATGCATATTCCATTTATTTGGATTGTCGGGCTTATAAACAAAGTTAAAGAAAGCAGTTAAACAAAACTTTCCTTCAAATACAAATAGCGCTATGAACGTTTTGAAATATTTGTACAACTGTTATTAGATTAGCAGTAAAAACCTTACCTGTAAAATTAAAACAGGAAAAAAAATCCATTGAACACTCAAATTACCTGCATGTATCTTTTAGACGGATGCATCAACATTTCAAATAGTATCTGCCGAAAAAGTATGCTTCCGTGTTGTATTTTTAAGCAATGTTAAACTTATTTACTTTATGTCGCGTCGCTGTCCATTCACTATAACATTTACAAATAACCGCGTTCCATTTTTGCAAAACATAAAATGCCGCACGATATGTTAGTTTATATAAAATGACATAAATATTTGTTACGGATTACCAATTCTGACCTTCTACAATATTCAGAATGCTTGTTTACCTCTCTTTCGTTGAACTTAAGTTACTACACGATATGTTCCAAATACGACCATTCAGCTTTTGGTTATAGCTTGGGTCTATGCAGTATATTGGCATACATACAATAAACTGTAGCACGATAGCCAACTCGCAATTACTTATATTGACTAGGAAAAGGTTTTTTGTTTTACCTTTAAACTTTTCATGTCTGAACGCAAAATATAAATAGAGACATTGACATTTATATCGAACCATATTTGTTTTATTTCAATTTACTCTCTAGATATATATTGTATCAGTTTCAATTGGAACAACAGCAAGATGGTGCCAAAATGATTTTTTTTTTTTTTTTACGAATTGGGAATTGGACTGTTATGATCCTCCACATGAATTCGCCTACTCCAAAGACTATTTACCTTACCAATGTTTTCTTTAAAATGGTGTGATATTCTAAAATTGGCAAAAAAATTAACCAGAAATAGATAACATGCGGAGCAGTGAATCGGTGAATTAGGTATTAGTGTCTTAGAAAAATATAATGGTCATTAAGGCTTTTCATAATAATAATTGGAAAAGAGAAGGCCCTATTCTAACCATTTTCATTTTCACTCCATGACATACTTCCTATCGCAGTGCCTTAGGTCGTTACCTATATCAACATTTCTAAGAGTGTATCTGGAGGTTAACAGGTAATGTGTGGTCACTGTTTTTTATATACAGGTTATCCTCATTCGATTTCTTGACAAATTTATCCTCAAATTTTCACTTTGTATTCTCGCATACAGATGAAATTGAAAAATGTCCATAGAACCCGTGTGACCCGCGACTCATAAATAAGTGATAACGATATCATTATTTGAATACGAGGTACAATTTATGTTGGGGAAAGATAACTAAAATGTTTATATATCAAGAAATAATCGACAATAGTTGCCAGAGGAGTAAGTACCACCCGTCTCATTCAACTTCCAAGCTGGAAGAAAAATGCGTCAGAAGATACCTATAAAAACGAATATTACTTTTATTACAGTGAAATTCGACGATAACATCCAAATAAAAATCCAATTATATGTAACTGAATTTATTTCAAAATAACAAACAGTTTCATTAAAATGGAAAGTATCAACAAACTTCCACTTCCACTGTAGAATTCATCACAAAATGTTGTTTTGTGAGCATTATGCATTATAAACGTGATTCTGTATATTATCAAAAATATGTTATGAAAGTAACGTTCTTTCGTAATGACATTTACAAACCCTTTGTAAAACAACTTGCTCTTGGACTGAAATCCAAACTATGATATGCAAAAACTACATAACAATATTAGCAGCCCAAATGTATTTTATTACAAACACATTAAAACTGCTCACAACAATGGAAAATGCATTTTAAAACTTTTACTTTCTTAAATGTTTAGATTTATAGTTTAAATAACCAAAAGCAATGATAATAATAAATAACTGAAAAGTTCAAAAAATAAAGTTGAACTTATTGTTCTTTCATTGCTTTAAACTTGCTGTACTCTTCCCTCGCTCGGACTTTTGTGGATTGAGTGCTCAATACTATAAAGGCAGTGCACGATACCATAAGCACCGCATGTAGCACAAAAGTGTTCCAGATCGAAGGCGATGCTAGTCTCACCAAATGCGATGCGCGCTTGGGATAAATGTCCATCAAGGTATTAAACTGGCAGACGGAAACACACGTGAGCAGAATGTGGAAGAGCTGATGACCTTGACCGACAATGTCAAAAGTTCCCGGGGCGAACACTTCCGGTATGCGAAGGCCATAGAAAAGCCCGGCAGTGGTAAGTAATACGTAATGAAAGAACAAAGGTAAGAAGTCGTTCCATAAGCTGTCCACATCTCCTGCCAGGAAGATTTCATATAATTTATACCAAATGGGAAGTCCACAGTAAAAAGCCGAAACCGATGCCTGGCCTATATTCAGGACGATCCTCAAGGCATCTTCCGGTTGGCAGTAGATTTTTGCGTAACTCATGGCAACAAAACCTCCAAAGCAAATGATCACATGGATGGGTAGCATCAGGTGTATGCCCGGTAGCGAATAAAAGTCCTCTGATCCAACCAGGAAGAAATACAAAACGCATGTCGCCTGAGCGTTGGCACCGATTCCCACGTAGTCCATTTGGAAATATTTAAAATGGTGGAATTCTGACCGCGAATGCATTAGATGAGCAAATGCGCTTAAACAGATGCATTCCATAGCACCCATACTAAAAAGCAGCACAGGCAAGGCATTATCGTCCTTCCATACGTCCACGATTTGAAATGTCTGTGCGATCTTATACAACAAAACAAAGGCGCCAACGATATGGCTCCATACGTTGATCGTCTCGTTATGAACCTGAAAGAGACTCTGTATGTAATAGCGTTTGGGTTTGTTCACTATTCGGTAGCCCGTTTCGATGTACGGTTCGCGAAGGGTGGGCGACACATCGTTGCTCGTTACAGTGGATTGAGGTGTCAGCCATCGCTCAAAAATGATCTTGTTTATATCCTGTTTGACGAGTTCCCAATCTGTTGTTATTCCAAACATGGTTGTTGTCTGCCTTTTGGCGGTGCTATCTTCGTCCGTCGCTATCTTCGTGAATCGCTACATCAAAGAAAATGCACAAATTGATCTTCTGAGGTCACTCGAGAAATAAACTAATTCAGTTATCGATTAATTGCAATATATTATTATAAAACATAAACTCATGCTTACTTTTTTATTATTTTTTTTTATAAAAACAATATTGAGCAATTTCAGTAGTGCATTATTTTACGTTCTTTCTTATCAAATAAAATAAATTGTGCTAAGTTTTAAAACACATTTGGTAGTCTTAAAATTAATAATTTAAGGAGTGAAAAGGGTTTAGCTTGATCAGAATATTCTACCATATAAGCAAATTGTCTTACCTAAAATGTGAAGCGTCATTAAAAAGTCTAGAGAACCTAATTTTAATCATTCATCAGAATAAGAATATTGAGAGAAACAAACAATAATGACTTCTTATTTTATTCACTTATAATCGTATAACGGAATATATTTGGTGGTACAAATGGATGAACCTTGTTACTAGGTTAAAACGTTATTACTCCACCCTCATGTATAAACACTATCGGGCGCTTTCGAACTGGGGCTAAAAGTTCGAGTGCACTTTTTCCCAGTATATTTGAGACTCAGTAATATATCCATAATGAGATTTGAATGCATATGATTATGGATCAAGTGTACCCTAACTCTATTATATGATTACATGTTTTGGATCTATTGATCAGAGCCAAGATATGGATCGAACACTGATTTGTTTACTCAGTTGTCTACGAGGTTTCCATAAACCAATTCAACCCCAGCCGAAAAAGCGTAATTCACTGAGTGCATTAGGGGTGAATGAGACATTGGAAATAGGGTTTCACTATAACCTTTTTTTTTTCAAACAACATTATACATTTGAGTCAATTTGATAAAAGCAATAAAATTACAGATGATTTTATATTTAAGAAACAGAATACAGATCTATTTATAAGTGATAATGATTAAACAAACTGTTTCACATGGATATCAAACGCGTACCACAATTCTTATTCAATTAACCGTTACCCCAAACACCCCTCCCCTCCCCCTCTGATCTATGACTTAAACTGACAATCAAAGGCTGGTATTAAATATTAAATTTGACAATACTTCTATTACGAAACACTTGAACACACTATAATTTTCCTAAGGACCGATGAAGGAGACTGTCCAAGATGGCACAACTACAAATGGAATTTCCTTCTGCTTGTGTCCATTTCGTGACGCTGAAATTGAAAACAAAAATTGTATTAATGTCTAATATTGCGAGCATGGTTCTCATAATAAACATGTGTTTTGAATTGAAATAAATGTGAATATTTCATTTGATATTTGAACATCGATCGAAATATCTCAGAAACAAATAATTTTACATGGGGTCTTACAGCTTGATATCACTGGGCTAGACAAGAATACTTCTATTCGCTTCGAATGGATTTGCATAAACTATTTGTATTCAGAATGCACTTGATTACACCAGTGTTAACATATTATCGATTGGTAAACAGTGACCTCTATGTTGTGACTTAAACGGTAACACAGAAACACAATGCACTCGTTTAATACAATATAAATATTATTTTTCGAATGCTTAACGCTGTAATAATTCTAAATATTTTTCAATCCACAAAAAAAAGCAAAATCACCTTATGTATCCATTCATATTCACCAAACTTAGAGTCGAATGTGCCTTTTTGCAACGATCGCAACTTAAGTGTAAACCTTGGTCCTAATTCTTGCAATCCGCATCGTTTTTCATTTCTGAACTGGTATCTGAAACAATTACAATTTGAGGAATAAATATTTTTATGTTTGAGATCAAAATGAAAAGCAGGAAAAATTATCTCATTATAAAGCGAAATACTTCCAAGCACTAAATCACACATAGATCTACCGTTATTGGATTGGCAAACATAGTAATATGGATATCAACATCCAATGCGATTTGCACAAAATGAATCGAAAGTTCAAGGGACAACCCTCCACACCCTCCTTTTCCCAAACCTACAAAATACGCTACCAACCTATGGTGTCTGAAGAAGATGTAATCGCGTTGATTGTGGAAAGTGACGACGCGTCTTCCTTGGAACTGTGGGTCGTGCGGGAAAAGTGAGGCGAGTAGGCGACCAACGCTATAGCCGAGACGCGTGTTGAAATTGTTTAGGATCACCTCGGGCATGTGCGATGTGGGGTCGGAACTGTTCTGCAAACCACATTGGAAGAATCGTATAGAAATATGTATGCATCTTAGTGACGTATCACATCAATATATATATATATTCATATAATGGTTATGGTATTGATTTCACATCATTTTTGTCCTTTTTCGAAACAAATATTGGCATAAAACTAGAAACTTGGAAACATAAACCCCCATTGCGAAAGCTTCTGCTATCAAAACTATAAAGCAGGCCTTATCAAAATCTATTAATTTGAATTTGCAAACGATTTCAATATGTATAATATAGCACTTACTCTGATTTCTCTCCTAAATCGCACGTTAGAGAGTTTGTAATGTGCGGTTGGTCCATCGGGCAAATGACAATGTACAAGACCATCTAAACAACGGTTAAAGAAGATTTTTGAAGCAAACATAACATTCAAATATAATACACAATTATAAAACGGTCACAAGTTCTCTTGAAAGGAATAAGATAAAAAATATTTCAAAAACAAAAAACGCAAAACAGCTCCACGTCCTTTAAATTTTTATTGTTGTTTCAACTGAACTTCCAAATTTTAAGTACAATATTATCGTAAGTTTTATTCAATTGATCTAGTTTGAAATAGTGAATGTCTAGTGACGCCAAAAAGGATACTTGGTTTCTTTTGATCTTCATTTATCACCAACAAATCTGTGTAACCACGTTCTGTGCATTGAGGTATAATCTTTTTGAGATCAAGTCCACGTCGGTATTTGATCGTACAGTTAGGAATGGCTTCACTCAATTCTCGGACTAGTCGTCTTGCTCTCTGAAACAATTTAATAATTTTAGGTAGCTTCAATTTTAACATGCTAAATAGTAATGCTTAAACATGGTGAACAATCAACATGATATGACAATGTTATAATGAAATAGTTTCGCATATATTTTTTTTTAGAAAAGCCGAACTAATAATCAATCATCATTCATACGTTTGAAGATTCAAGATTTTGATCGGGCGTTATTATGAGATGCCCCATTATTATTATATCTGTATGTTTGAGGCTTCAAAATAAGTCATTTTTAAAGTTTACCATTTTCGGTCTGTCTGTGGTGGTAAGAAGTATTTTTGGTGTAGTGTCTCTATTGAAATATGATGCCATCTCGTCTATTGCTTCATCTTGCTTTATCTACAATTTTATGATTATGCTAGAAGTAACCATTTATAAGGTACCATCTTCTACAAATAACCAATAGGTCCAAAAAATAACTTAATTCTGCAGATGATACCAGTAATGACTGGTAGCAAAAGTATCGTTTATGAAATAGCCTTTCTAAACAAATCAAATTAAGATTAACTCATTTAAACACCACAATCTCTATTCTAATTTCCATTTTAACCACATTATATCCAGGGGTGTACTTTAGCGGTCGCGCGGTCGCGTATGCGACTAACTTTATGGCCATGCCACTAACTTTTCAAAGTTAGTCGCGCGGCACGCGACTAACTTTTTCTCGATCTATAGTTATTAAACAGTAAATATACAAATCATCAAAGAATAATTTGACGTGTTTTAAATTATCTTCATAATAATTGCACTTTTTTCACGCCCGCGCCTTCGGCGCGCGCGTTAATATATTATTCTATGAATAACTAGAAGATTTTAATTTATTAATGCATTTAATTACACACAAATCATTCCGTTTAAACATTAGATCTATTCGAGAATTTAGTTTAGATAGTCCCAGGTAATTTGCCTACATGTTATGGACGCTTCATTAAATATACCGACAAAAAGAAATTTAGCTTAAAATATATGTTATTAAATCGAACATTATCTATGAGCAGTCTTGTGCCCGGTGAAAAATTTACTTTTGTATATATAAACCCTTAAGTGAAGTACTCAACAAGTCTTGGCTATATGTTTTACCTTTAAACGGAACTCAATTAATAAAAATGAATATAAAGTATAGTTTTAAAAAATCGGCTCGCGCCTGCGGCGCTCGCATTTTTTTGGATATATTATATATTTCGAGCCTTGTCTGTAAGTAGATACCTTTGAGCAAAAACCATCCCTGAAGTGTTGTTGCATATATGATATATGAAATACTCAGGACTGGGCGCGCGACTAACTTTTCCCTCACGCGACTAACTTTTTTTGAGCCTTTTTTTCCTTAAGGTACACCCCTACATATTATCCCATAGCTAAACTAAATTATTAGCATATTCATAAAGAAAAATATACCCTCTTTCATTTCTTACCTCCTCATCTTCCCGGTCAACCATCGTTTCGTCGGGAACTCGCATACTTTCAATAGTTTTTGGTTGTTTCTTTGGTGGAGCCTGCAAAAAAATAAAACATTTTTTTTTTATAATTTGGCAACAAAGTAATATAATTTGATTATTGACCGTATAGCTCTTTATAAATCACTAGTATTCATACTAAAATCATACTTATACAAGTGCATTCTATTCACTAGTGGTAGTTTTAAGTTGATCAAGTAATTTTAACAAACAATACCTTGTCTCCTAGAGCCTCCATCTCTTTCTTTTTCAACTTCTTTTGCTTAATACTGGCCTATTTGAAAACAAAATTATTGTAAATAAGTAAAGTTTAATTTTAACCTGAAGTAACAGAACATATGGGGGGGAATCGATCCATATTTATATGTGTATATAGTTCAGACCCTGAGTCATTTTGATACTAAAATATGTGTCTATTCTAAAATCAGAGTTGTTTGGTAAATTAATATGCTATGTTGATTGACATGACGCATTTTCTCAACAATATTCGCAGCCCGCAGTTAATGAGGCTCATTTTGACCTCGAACTCCTTAAGATTGTCTACGAAACCATTTGTGAAATACGTGAAGGCGTCAACCGACCCATAATTTCAAAAGGTATGGTGTTTTGGTCGATATGCTTTTGATCCCTGTTTGTGTCATTTTAACCTCTTCTGGTTTACTGAATTTGATACAGATTAAATTATCTTAGCATCTACCTACAAATTTTTGCGGGCATATTCTGTGCTACATTTTTTTTAATATAAGCGACAGTGAAAATAATATGCGACAAATATGGAACAAGGAAGTATTTTTGAAACACGATAAGGCCCAAATC
>LQRL01188215.1:28998-48339 GCA_001703475.1 Hydroides elegans
CAGTCATTTTTTCCGATGGCCAAAACTGTCAAAAGGCACATCTACACATAGTAGACCTTTCATTTGAGCCTAAAATGAAGTCAATATGACCTTCCGTTCAAAAGTTCTAGCGCGTACAAGCTCATATTTCGAAAAACGCTGTTTTTTTTTTCTTCTTTTACATTTCGGTAATATTCGGCAATTTCCGGTTTCCGAATCTGGCCGAAACTGTCAAAAGGCACATCTACACATCAATACCTTTTATTTGAGCCTATAACCCAGTCTCTATGAACTTTGGTTCAAAAGATCTACCTGTACAAGAAAGCGATGACAGACGGACGGACAGACGGACATCCAAACTCTATCGGCACCCAACTTTGGGGTTGGAATTTAGGGCCTAAAAAGGATCGCATTTATTTGAAATAGTACTTTCAAATATACTAGAACGACCAAAACTGCACATTCAAGTAGTTTTTTTTTCATAACTGTGATATTGAGTTATTAAATCATTAATGTTTATACATGTATAATATATATTTTTTTTCGTAAGTGTTTTATGTTTATTTTTCGGGATAAGACTGAGTTGAATGAAATTATCATAGAGACAACGTTAATCCTTAAATTGGCATTGAACTAGTTATATGACAAGGGAAGAATATCATGCCGAGCAATCAAGAGGACAGGGATGTCTTGAGGTCCGGAACCTCGTAAACTGTCAAAAGTAAACATTCATGTGTTGAGCGATAATATAAGAAAATAAAATATTTGGCGCAATAAACCTTTTTCTGCTCCAGTTTCATTTTCCTATATAATTCCTGTCGCTTCATTTTATTTTTGATACAGGAAATATTTGTTTTAGGCATTTCAACCGGGGCATCTTGAACTTGATCCATGTTGTCCATCATGTTTACACCGGAAGTGGAAAAAGATATCCACAATAATATTGCAACAACATGGTCTGTAGCAGTTGCGGTCACACGTCACCTTCCCAAGGGGAGCCGAAACATAACTGACCAGGTTTACATGCAGTCATACATATACTGAAATCTCTATTACTCCTTGTTTTGAAATTTCAAAATACATTCATAATAATGTCAATAACAATATTATGGAAATGGTATATTTGAGTTTCGAAGCATAATTTCACGTATTAGTATTTTTTATTTATTTTATAAAACACTATGTATATACTCTATTCTTATAGCCCAGTTAGAAGGCAAACCCTCGACAGAAACAGCCGTAATGTTTACAAGCGTTGTAAGTCGTTTACACTGTATAGGTTTATGGAGTATTTTTTAAGAACCATATTTAACAAAAGGACTTGAATGAAAATGGTATCCCAATTACATTACCTTTCTTAACTTGTAATCCACTTTAAAACATGTGATAAATCTGTAAAGCCATTAAAAAATATTCATATATAGGAATATTACACTGGCTATACATTATATGTAAAGACACAACGAAATCATTTTGAGGCTGATCATTTAAAAGTTGCCCATTTCGGGTCAATGGTACTTTTTTTCAATTTTATCCCTGAGAGTTATTTTCAAAAGCATTATATTCGAAACATATAGCAAATATAGAAATGTCTCATCCATTTAGATAGCTTTTGAGCTTCTGCCGATAGCCTTTAATTTATTTTTAGAGAATTCCATCCATCTATAACGGAGGAAATACTTGTCGACAATACCTCCTGGCAGCATTTAAGTATATGTGCTATGTAAAACAAAATGATCGTTGCCAACATTAAGTAAATTAATTAGAAAAGACGATCGGCTCTTTTAAAACGATATAATGACACTGGTTCAAAATTAAAATGCACACCTAAATGTTCATTGTATATCACATACACATGACGAATTATAGATACCACATTCATTTATATTAAACAATATACACCAAATATTTTTTAAATAACTGCAAATCTGTCGATCGAATGACAAGAAATATTACAAGATATATTACATAAGAGTATATATAATCAGTGATTGTTTTCCGAATTAACGTTTACGTCACATATCTAGTCATATTTGTATGAGAATGCATATGAATCAAATGATGCCGCCTCATATATTAGTTTAAATTAGTATGAATAAATATAATAAATTATAGTAAATCATTTATCATTTTGTGCTAATTCAAGAAGACATGTACGCTTTACAATCTTATTACACGTAAATCGTTTTGTTGTTTTATAATATTCAAATTAAAGCTATATAAAGACCACTAGTTAGTACTGGATATGATGCGTTTTAGATGTAAGCATAAATGGCATGACTAACATTGAATATCCTTATTTGATTCACTCATATATATTTCAATTGAAATACTTTATATCCTAAAAATATAAATAGGTAACCAACTGTTTGATATATCGCAGCTCTGTATGTGAAACTGTTCTAGCTACGGTGCAATTATTCAATATTTTTAATATTTTGGATGACACCTCATATTTAAACAAATAATCAAATAAAAAATAATTAGAACAATACGAAATACAGTTATAAAATGACAGTTTCCGAAATGATTTTATAGCGACAACCTTTGGCAAATATGATTTAGACGATCACGCGTATTAAATTGTGGAACCGATTCCAATGTGCAACTTTCAAAGGGAGTGCTAAAAGAATGAAAGGGAAGTTGCAAATTATGTTCGTTTTTTTTTATTAGTTTCATAGTTCATGGAAATTGTGCAATTCGTGAAAAGTGTTCTATAATGATTCTGGTCAAGATTAAAAAAGTATAACACAGCGCGAAATGAAAATTTAGCGTTGAGCGCAATTCCTTAAGACATTTTCAGTATAGCACATATTTTATGCTCAAAAATCGCCATTCATATCGACAATTATTATCTTGATATGCCGATTCTCTAAATAAAATTATTCTCCATATTGCGAAAATATGATTCTTGCCAAATAATGAATATAATCTAGGAGAGATTCGACACTTATATATGACGGGATTTTATTTTCTTAAGTTCAAAAAAGTGACTATACTAATCCAATAGGTATACGAAGATCACTTTTTATTAACTGAAAACTAGAAATAGCTGTCTGTCTGGAAAGAAGGGCACCCCACGACATATATTAAAAAAATGTTTATAAGAGCATGAAACCACTTGAAATATCAAAACATACGATAGATAATGATATTTCAAACATTATTTTTAACAAAAAAGTGTTCGTACTTTTGAAACTTGATGAGCTCACTGCGCTCCTCTAGCTGCTTGAGTCATATGAGGAACACCTTTCTATAAAAAATGAAAATAGGTATATGTGACAAATTTCTAGCTGTACTACAATGGATTATACCTAGCTATGTATCCAAGAAAAAGATCAAACCCAAAATTATAGAAAAAAAATATACCAATCGACAAACAATCTAAAAAGATGTTCCTTAAATTCTTGTAGCTAGAATGTAATTTTTAAAAGTTTGTAGCTAGATGAATTCTGAAAAGGAACACCTTTTTTGAGGAACACTTCGTCGGGTGCTTTTCTAGAAATAGCCTTGAATGAGGACAACATGCTTACACAATATCAAACAAGATAAAGGATATGGAATTTTGATATATACTTAGAACAATTAACTATTTGTATACGACCTCTTATTTTTTTCTTATTTATAGAGGAGGTAGAGACATAAAAATGAAATAAACAGATTATAATAGATTTTTTTCAATAGATTCACCTTGCTATATAAACAATTTCGTCTTGAAAGAACAGCTGTTAATTGCTAAACTTATCCTTTAAAAAATGAAAGGGGTACCTGAACCAAGGAACAGTATCTTCAATAAGGTGTGGTTGTTAATTCATTGTTTGGTCATTAGTTGTGTTAAAAGAGGTCGATAATCTTTGGCTGTTTGTCCCAAACAGTGAATTCAAAAATACAATTTATGGGAAATCTTGTCATTTTTTAAACAACCCCTTTCATCTATAAAGGGAAAGGTAAGCAATGAACAATTATTCTATCACAATGTTTTTTTTTTATATTAAGGTAAGATTATTGAAGAATATGTTTAATTTTGTTTATTTCATTTTCATATATTTACCCCTCTCCAGGGATAATAAGTAATCGAAACAAAAAAAAATTAATTGGGCTAAGTATATATAGTTCCTTCTAAATATTATTTTGGTTAATATTATACACCAAATAATTACAAAATGTTGATCTCATTTCCATCAGGTGACTCAGATCACGAGAACCGGATTTTTGACCATTTCAAAGGCTTGTTATTTCGATAATTGGCAGCTGAATAAGTCGAAAACTTGACTCGAGAGCACTTAACGGGTATATGTTTATTGTTGCAGCAGCTCTTCCTTGCTTGCAACTTTTTCAGAACAGAACAAACATTTTTTGTCGAAACGATTATTTTAATCTAGGAATATGTTTGTAAGTTTATCAACCGATGCAGATGTATCTAAATTTAGTCTTTATGAACGAATCTGTGAGAGAAAAACCTAATACACATTTGATTTCATGAGATCTTTATTCTGGTAGGAGATAGTATATTTGCTTGCAATAGCTTTTTTGGGTTATGTCTTGTAAATTCAGAATAAACACTTTGTGGCAAATCAACGTATTAAGCTATTTTCAAAGATATCTGATCATCATCGGCGAAACAATACATAGCTTTTTCAAAATAAATCGCTGAGTGCCCCTCTTGACTCTGAATACCCATATGCCTTTGTTTTGACGCTATATGAATGAGAAAAAAACTGCAACTTCTTCTTTTTAAACATGTGGACTTCGAGAGAAACCCCTAATGGATAGTGTTCTTTTTTCTTTTAACGGCTGGACTTTTTCCTGATCCAACTGAAACCTTGACGTTGCACATCTTCTTTATACCTTCATTGTAAGCTTAATAAATGGGGAACACACGTAACAACTTCTCTTGATAGAGATGAATATCCCATTAGCTACCCCTTAATGTATGAAGACAACGCAAATTTCGACAATTTAACAAATAACATTAAGTCAAGCAAAAATTAGCATGGGTCCCTAATGAATATTAAATGGAAAATAACACTCTATCTAGTATTTTTCCGGATTGATTGTGTCATAAATCGGTCAATGCAGGATATTTTTGGATAGTTGATCGACTATAGCGAGGAGAAAATACTCCTTTGGGAGGACAAAACGGCCTCTTTTTGTGTCATAGAATTATACGACAAATATTGTCGATGTATCTGTCACCAATATTCTTGTTTACGATTTTGTGCTATGAAACTGATGAGTTACATTTTGGATTATTTATTGCTATATTATGGATGAGATACTGTTCTGCTTTATTTAATTATTTATGCTGTAATATAATGGGTTTATATTTCAAATACATTATAATTTCAATCATAAAGCAACTTTTACATAAATTAATGTTCGAAATTGGAAAGCATCAAGCATCAAAGATTATAATGCGCAATGCAAACATAACATTACCCCCATTAAAATGTTAATAAAATTGCTAATTGCTATTGTTATTTCTAAAGTCGAAACATAAAAACAAAATCAAAGTTTACATTTTAAAGAGAACGATCGAATAGAAAGCTTTCAGACAGACTCACTCAAGTAAAATATGATGATTGAACAGATATTTTTTTGCACATTTTATTATGAAAAAATACATATAATATGTACAAACAGAAACATATTTGATACAGTGATAAACAAAACACATTTCAGGAGCGCTTTTCAAAAGCTCTTGAAATCTCAATTCAAACCGAACGAGACAATGCGATGTCGCGAAATTTTGGATCTTAACCACAACGTTAATACTACATTGCAGAGTTTTTCGCAAAGAAAATTTGATTATTGCCTTATGAAGTTGCTCCGTTTATTTCTGGAAATTAGCTTTCCTGATTACCTTCTACTGTTTTTATTAAAGTGAAATATGCATATGCAATTCGTGCCCACTGTGCAATAATTGTCATTATAAAACATTTCAAAGATAGATGACAAAACAATCGATACAGAGACAACCCAAAAACAAACACCCATATAAACCAATATACCACATGAGGCAATTTGCGGAGGTTTCTTGATTAAAACCATATATATATTTGCGTAAATATGACACATTTATTACACCTCATGCATAGAAATAACCACTAAATAGCTAATTGTTTACTCCTTCGGCCATAGTGAAGATTTAATATTTTGTAGGGCAAAACTTCAGGTTAATTATTGTCTATACTGCCATACGATTTACATACATCTGAGACAATAACATGGTCAAGTGTTTTGAGAAACCTTTGCTTTTTGCATACTACCTTCGCGGCAAAGACATGACTTTAAAGACCTCATGCACGCTGAAATATGAACACATTTCTTCTTTTTTTTCAAATAATAAAACCCAAAATTGATCAATTTTAAAATCAAACTTCACGTTCGCCTTTGTCTCTTTGGCGTACTCTCACTCTGCAACGAATGTCTCGTTCGCTTTCGCCCATCGCCGCCACTACTCCCGCGTTTATGCGATGACGACGACGATGACGAAGCTGGTGCTGTAGTAGCCGCTGGTTCCTCCGTTGCTTTTTCCGTTGCTTTTTGGCTGGAGGTTGAGCTGCTTTCTGGTGTGTCAGGGACGGCTGGAGCGCTAGTCTTTAAGGATGATGAAGGACGGTCCGTCTTTTCCGACTTGCTGCTACCTCTTGTGCTTGAACCACCTGTTGGAACAGAAAGATTAACATCCATTATTAGTTTGATAATGAATTTGGTTTTATTTCAGTGGGGAGGAGATTGGTAAAACGATATGTGGCACTATTAATCGCATTTACATTAACATTAACCGCATTAACATTAACATTATGAGAATAAATGGATAAGAAACGGTACTTTGTGAATCGTGAATTCAATCGTAGAAATAGTGATACAGTTGGCTTTTACAACTGCTGCATTGGCCGCGTCTAAACACCTGAAAGCATTTAAACCAAGTCCTGAATCCCATGACTCAACAATACGATACGAAATTGTCTATGTTTTGAAGTATCCATTTATATTCTAGGAACCCGTTATATTTTTTGATGTTTACGTTTTTTGTGGTCAAGATAGAGATTAAATTTCAAAAGCGACAATCACATTTTTTTGATTACATACATGACGCTCGTTTTAAAGTGAAGTTTTATTATTCGCAAGGGAAATCAGGTGAACTATCCAATTGGCCAGGGTTCTGGATGGAACTTGATATTGAAAGCAGAAATCTCTTTTACACCTGCGGTCGCGCCCTGAAGACGTCAACAACATTTTAAAAGTCATTGACCTGCTTTAAAACAATGTTGGGCCTGAAAAACATACTGTAAATAACACCTCTATAGAAATATGTATTTTATATATTTACGTCACAGATGTACCATATTTTTTTGTGCATATTGCCTCGAGCCAAAACGTGAAAGAATATGTTTCTGAAAAAATAATTATTTTGAATAATTAATGATAAGTTCAGTTTATGCATGGATAGAATTTCAATAATTTTTAACATATTAAGCGACTTACAAGTAATGGATCCTTTTGAACAGAGAACACTAGGGCATCTATATTAAGTAACAAGGATCTATAAATTTTTCAGGCGGTTTACAAATGGGCACCAACACAATGGGACCTCTTTAAGATTTTTTTTCTCCATCTGCATTCATGTTAAAATTTCAATATACTGTTACATCTATAACAAAATCATTCCTAGACCTTTCCAAATAGACCACCTACGCTGCAATAATGTAATACAAGCAATTTTCGATCGGAAAAAGGATCGCAACGCATTGTGAAGGGCGGGAATAAAAGGGGAAATAAAAGAGCAGGCGATTGAAAGGCAAGGACAATTGTCTCCGCCGCGTTCAATCACAACTATCAATGCCAACGCCAAACGTCAGGAAAGGACTGGTCTTTGGCCCTAACAGTCGTTCTCAGCAAAGAACCAGTGAAATGAAGTCAGAGAAAACAGTAAATTATTTTCGACGTCGATTTACATGATCGCATTGAATATGTTTCCAGACGTCAGTGTTATAGTAAGTAGGAATGCATTTCGTTTACGGTCAACAGCTTCGACTACCTGGCTTATAAATTAACACCTTTATTTTGGCGACGCCGCAACCAACTCAGCCTTGATACTATCAATAATAATGTAGCTTTTTCCAAATGTGTGATCCGGGGATATACAGCAACGTTATATTAACCTTTCAATACCATCGGAGAATGTCTTTGCAGCATGGGTAGCTGTACAAACGCGCTTAAAATCAAATGCTTTCAATCACAATCAACCATCAAGTGCTTGTCTCAATGCCGTAGTTGTTATTGACGACGTTTTATTTTATCGCTCACTCGAAAGGGGACTCAATGGAAGGTGCTAAGTCAAGAGGATAAAAATAACGTTTCATAACTCGATCCTCATTTGTTGAAAGTGGGGAGCAAAAAAGCGGATGTCTTTGAAAGTCACAGGGGTGTTTTAAATATCGAGTAAAAATATATTTTTGTGTTATGCATCCTAGTTTGCTTAAACTGTTTTTGACACTTTAAAAAGAGCAGCAACTAAATAGGGAGGCATTTAATGAAAAAGGGAAATTGGAAAAACTAGAGCAGTGGCAAAAATATCTTTCAACTTTTTTCCCTGACGTCATTGCATAGATTACAAAATGGCATTTACTCAGTACTTGGTCTCAATGTGAATCTTATAATAAACTTGACGTTTGGCCTTACGTGCCAATTTCAATCTAATAATAAAAGTTTGATGTCGAGACCTTGATTAATTTTTGTTTGTATATTAAACGATTTGAGGGTACAGCTAACTATAAAGAGATAAATAAAGTTTAACTTACACCTTCAAAACATAGAAATGTTTATTTAGTAATAGAAGCTTTACTAGAAAAACTTTCTATATTGAATTGATTAATTTACGAAAAATGAACTCTTAATCATGGCAAGGTGGGTTAACAATCAACAGTTTCTAGATCACTCAAGGCTTAAAGGTTTCAATCGAAAATACATATGTCATTCGAGAACTATGATTATAAATTAGGGACGGTATAATCTTAGTATTGAACACTTTATATTCCTGTATTTTATAATCTATTAAAACAAATGTAAACGGTTCGCACTACTCTGAATACGGTTTCTTATGGAACTATGATTGTTATGGATGTCTTGGGGGTCATGTAAAAGAGTGACATGCATATTGAATCTGATTTCACCATGGCATACCATCCCTTCACCTACCAGTCAATCCACCTCGAAGGAGGATCGGTTTGATTTTTGTAAAAGCAAGTAATGCAGTTAGTGGGTTATGGGAAAATCACATTTTACGGCGGCTGATGCCTAATAATGGTGAGTTGTCTGGCTAAATCAGAAAACTCTGACAAGGAGCTGCTCCCCGCGAGCGAGCATCTTTAAAAAAGCACAGACGCTGAGTAAAAAAAACGGGTAAGAGGCTGTGGATAAACTGTATGTGACAAGCGCAGGGAGGGCTTCTGGAGGGTAGGGTGGTGGGGAGATGATGGGGTTAAGTGTCCTTAATATATGAAAATCTGTTTATTTAAGAGTGTACACAGGACAAATATATAAAATTGAAGAACCATTTTCTGCTTGTGGGATAAGGACGGGTTTCTATTACGATGTAGGTCACAAGCAAACCAACCATTTATGATTATGCATTGAAGTTCATTCCTTGTGTCGTCGAAATGTTAACTTGCACAATTCTTCACCGCGGCTTACTGATGAATGCACATTCTCACAAAAATGTCGAAAGTTTTTCATAAAGCGCGCGCTAGCTCTAAGTGAATCGAATTTATTTTGTTAACTATGGACGTAGACAAATCTAAAGTAATTTCGTTCGTTCCAACTGATCTATTCTAATTCAATCTTTTTCTACTGATCTAATCCAGCCGCAGTTGCTTTCTCCAAAGCATGTTCTTTACCAAGCAAGCCCATTAAACCATTAGAAAAGACACACGCCCAAAGCCAGGCGTGTGCGCTTCGTTTTTCGTCGTTGTTGTGTACTATCTAGAGCAACGCGTGTAAGTATGTTTTCGTTTTGAGAAATGTAACGTATACGCCGCCGCCGTTTAAAACGGAAGTAAACACACTTTTCAAACAACAAGCCCATTACATCCATTTTTATCAATGACGCCATCGTGCAAACTTGATTAAACGGAAAAGGCGGGGCGGCGCTGGATCAAAAAAAGGCGAAGGGAACTTTTTGGGCGGAAATGACGAGGAAATGAAGCTATTGAGGAGAGTTAATGAAGAGCGCGGCGGACAGTGGGCGGGTGACATTGTATCCCCTGCGCCGGTGCCACAGCGAGCGTAAACAAGCATGAAACATGGTAGAACCCTCGAGACGCCGTCGAAGGACAGGATCATAAGGTGATGAAAATACCCGCTCAGCAATGCACAAAATGCGAAAAACCTAAGACGTCGGTGAAATGATGATATAACGATGCGAAGAGAAATAATTTGTATAGAAATAACGTTGTACAAACTTAAAATGGAAAGAGTATAAGTACATATGAAAAGCTAAAAAAAACAACCGACAAAAATGGTATTTAAAAGATTCTCGCTGTGCACCAAAAGGGCAAGCAATGACAATAGAGCTCCCTTTTCCATCAATTAACCCTAATATATCACACAGTTCGTTAACCGGATTGTAAGATTACAACCTAAATATAGTAATTTCACCTTTATATTTAGACACGAGGTGATGATAACGAGCCGCGACACTCACGACTGAGCTGTAGCCACGTGGGCGGTGGGCGATAATGAAAATAGCACATGGGCGATATTGAATGATATCACACACTTGAATGGACAGTGGCCACCTGAGCGTATCGGCACGAGGTTTACCCCGCTAGGAACGAGTTTTCTATGAGTCGCACGAGGTGACGCCAAGGGCGGGTTTCCAAATAAAATAATAAAGTAAAATATAAGACATAATTGCAGAATCTCTTAAGAGGGGAAAGTATGTCATTTTTTATTATAAATCTGCGTGATATTTTCTATGAAATATCGCAACGAGCATTGTAAATGAGATCAATGCAAATCTCAAGATATATCATGATGTAACCAAACTGGCCTTTGCGTGAGGTGCGTCATTGCTCATCAAATGTCAAGATTCGTCTTATTTGTTTCGATCAAGTTTTTCAGTAAAACTTTTTGCGTTTTTCCTAAACTCTCAGTCACTAGATAACTCAAAATGACACTTGAATTTCTATGGGCTAGCTATTGGGAATTCTGAAATAGGCGTAGTACAATTAATCTAGGCATGATTTCCGTGTATTCCATTGCGACAAATGAAATGCTTTTTTTGTGCCGAACCCTAAAAATATATATATTTTTTTTTCGATATTTTTGGTATTTTCTCATATTCTTGATATGCAGGTTTATGTATTTGAGCATCGCAAAATACCCCAGAAAAGTAAACATTTTTTTCTAAAAACATCAGATGGGTGTTTCTCATACAAATGGTCCCCCAAAAAGAAAACATCCCAATAAAGAAATACATAAACATTGATTACGTCCCAAACACACGATAGAATCCTTGCACAAACCAATGACAACACACTGAACGTGACTTCCAAAAAACACGGGGTCCCGGAAACGAATATGTGGCCAATCTCTAATGGACAACTGGCAAATGACATCGTTGACCACAAAGTGAACCTTCAGGACCGTTTTAACGCGACAATGGCCCATAAAACGTGATATTTTTCCAAGGATCCCCATTTGGGCGGCGAGGGCGAAATGATTTAATGTTAACGAGAATGCGTCCGTTGAGCAAAATAAACGGAGGACGAAACCATTATAATGGTTACGTCGGCGACAGGAACAAACAGACATCAGTTTGTTACACCTCGTTGATGGGCAATGGATGGGCCGAGCTTCCGGTAGAGCAAAAACACAGCTTTTAAGTTATATACATTTAGTACGGTGTCGTTGTGTAAGTGGTGTTTTTACTTGCTATAGATAGTCAGGCATTGCGTTTCCATATTCTGCTTTGCAAAGCGTTTGTTCATCCGTGCGAACGATTTTGAATACGAGAGCATATTTTTCCTTTTGGTTGATAAGGGGTTTTTCGATGTTTTCGTGAGGGAACTGAACTAGACATATCATGCTATCACTTATCAGCTTAAGGCCAGTCTTAAATTCTTACGGTATTTGTTTCCTGAATGCATAAATTATTATATTATTTTGTATGTTTTTGTATTGAAAGAAATACAATAAGCTGTAGAGATAAAGTGCTCAGTTTTGTGTTCTTTGAAGTCATTACTTGGGCCCAGGAGTTGTCAATGAAGATACAAAACCGACACGACTCGCCCTGAGCAAAGAGCATTTAACATTATTAAAAAAAAAATTGTACTATGAATTTCGCTAGAAACGGCCTCGAAAAAGCTGCAGAATTTTCAGTATGTTCGCTTGGTGTAGGGAACCCTAGATGCGTCTAGACTAGATTTGATTGACCAGATGGGTCTACCATTAGGCTGACCAAAGAAAGGACAAGAGTGGGTGGGTTGAACATATTCCTGTATTGGTTATATATTCATCTAATATTTATTTTTCCATTTTATGTTTGAACTTTCATTCCCATTAAAATTCTATATTCCTCGCCCGAAAATTCCTAGACATTTCTAAACAGAAATTGCAAACAGTTCTAAACATTATAAAACACTCTCTTTGCCCTATATATAATTCTACATGATTGAATGGTTTGTCATGGTGAATAGAAATGCAATAGGTTTGAGCGGTCTGTTTATATTCGAGAACTCATTTGTCCGTTAAGGTGCGACTTATTCTAGGTACCGATTCTATTACTTGAATATGTCTCTATTATTTAAAGACAAAAGAACGTGGTCATTCTTCAGAAGCATGTTATTATTTCAAGATGTAAATGGGGAAAAATATCACGAAAATCGTTTTTATTGCATATCTTTTACAATTTCTAATATAATTATTTCAAATTTTGCGTATACCCCTACTTTTTCGTTTAAAATTTGCAAAACCAAAATAAAATTACATTGCATTTGTCATTTCTGAATAATGAATCCTCAAACTGTTTCTAGCGAGATTCACAGTACATTAACAGCGAAGTACTGCGATAGCATTGCCACCACCCCATCGGTATGCATTTTAATCGAAAAACATATCAGTTACGCTAACGAAGACAGAGTAGCTTTGTGAAGCTCACCCACGAATGATTGATATAACTTACCACGCCGAGTCTTCTTACATTAGGTTTAGCCCACATTTTTTATTCTCATCTATTTCAAGGGTGAAGGGAAATTGAAAAAAAAAGAGCCAATGACCTGTCTTATATTACACCAAAAGACACCACACGATCTTGCAAATTGCTTCTTGACCGAGTTTCTCATCAAAGGTATATCGATTAAGATTGGTAAGAAAGTTCTTAAAATTGCCTTTCTGTCAACCTTCAGTAGGCCTACCTCTTTAATAATACAAAAATTACTGTAAGGAAAACAGAGAAAATTCCAATAATATTTCATATATATGTTAGAATGGAATCACTGGCGCTCGTTTATTTCTGCCCACACCTTGTGCTTCCACATTTGGTTACCCCGCTCTGCCCCGTCTCAATTTCACTTTATCCAAGGCCAAAACTCGATTGAAAAAGAGCTCATTGAAGCATCGTATGTTACATTGTGTTTGACCTCTTCCACATCCGCCCCTCGTGATTGACTACCTCCTTCATAATGGGGGTCGGGGGCTATCGGGCCCAAAGTACGAAAGCAATGGATCACCCCATATAAAAACTCATTAAAACAACCGCTATTGTGTTCTCGCAAGGTCTTTTGAAAAGAGTGGCCATTGAAGTTGGGTTTCGAGACCCTATTTAGTTTCATTCCGCTCGTTTGCCGGGCTTGTTACCAAGGAGACACAAATATACAATGATCATGAACAATGGTTGATGGGTGTTCATCAGTGGAAACGGAATCTAATACCTTTGTCGAGTTGAACAAGGTTGTACGGAGATATCACAAAAGCAAGATCCTAATAGCCAAACGATTTTTTTCGGGTCAATTTCAGTGTCTCATGGTCCTTTTCTGTTTTATTTCGGGGCAATTTTATATACTTTTAACTTTAGTAATACACGTAGTTTGTCAGATTAACTTGCTTAATCAGACAATATTGCTCAGTTCTTTGGCGTACGAATTAAACGGGTTTACCGTTTTTATTTGTTTCGTGTCTTGCCTTATGAACTGATTTACATGAAACTATGTTGTTGGTACTGCCTCTAGGGAGAAAGTAACGACATTAGGACATTATCCTCTAAATTGGTCTCCATGGTAATAACCAAAGTGCTTAACAACGGGACGGGTCAAGCTATCCCTTATCAGAATAATAGTGACTATCAGGCGTGGTACTAAAGGGAATCATAAACCATAGCTAATTATAGGAAGAGATAAAATTGGATGGGGGAGGGGGATCCAAATAAATATGAGCATCATATAAGCTGTCCCCAAGAAACACTATGTGTACAAAAATAATTAGAAACAACCAAACATGAAACAAAACCTGAAGATAAAGACATCATCCATACTATAAGTTCAAATATATGTCATTTGTAATTGCAATATATTTAAAACTGTGTTTTTGCTACCAAATTGATTAAGTGGACCTCAGCTGGCTTTGACAAACTAAAAAATATATAAATTTACATCTGAAATTCAATTTGGAAATATCTTGTAGCCTTTCACTTTTTACCTTTTATCTCGGAGGTGCAATAAAACAAATTAGGACGAAAATCACAAGAGCCCAATCTTAAATAATATGCCACCAAGGCCGAGCAATATCACTTTCTTTTCAAAAACCTACAAAATGGAACACAAAGTAATACATTAAATTCAATTGTGAACCACTCTGCAGGCACAAGCATGGCAAGAAACGATGACAATCATGACAAAACGAATTACAATGCATGACTTATTAGTTCTTGAGTAATGGGACCGGTTTCATCTTGTTAAAGCAACAAGAAGATCATGTCGAAAAAAATGACGCAAAATGGAAACGTTACAAAAATCTGTTTTATGTTTTTTTTGTCAGCAAAATCTAAGGTTGGACACATACAAGGTAAAACACATAAGGTGACTTCTCACAAAATGCTCTTTAATACTTGCGCAACTCAATATCTCGAGTGGTGAGGAATAATAGCAATGGTTTAATTTGAGCCATAATTCAATGAACCCGATTCATTGACCCTGCGATCCGAAAATTCCCAACACTCATTGTTAAGAATTGATGTTAAAAGTGAGAAGTCGTTTGATTGATTTCGACAGAAAAGCAACGCGCCGCCGGTCTGAATAGTCCCTCATTGCCCGAACCAATGTAAAGGATCCTTAAAATGGGGACCTCCTAACTGATGCTCTGGGGTACGGCTTTGTCGGCCACCTAACCCCAAGGAGAGTCTGGGTTGTGATGGATTTCGACACAAATGTCCATGGTTCAGTCAGCAAGTGGTCTCGAATGAGTGTCGAGAGGAAACGTCTTGGATACGCACGAGTGAATTCAAACATATTTGGTTAAGATATTTTTAGCTTTAAAGCTAAAGCATATTGATGGACATTTCTTAAGGTTGGACTTTCCTTAATAGTATCTGATTTGTGTTATGTTTCAGCTCGATAAATAGAGAACATATATAAGAAATCGTACAAAATCGATCAAACTAATGCTAACCAACAGCACCGTCTTATCTACACGAGTGCCTAATACATGCGCAATAACAAATAAATCACCAAAATCCCGACTTCTTTCCTAATCGTAATCGTTTTAAACTTCGATATTCTAACTGGGTCTCTCTCGCCCAAGATTGCGTTGCCACAGACAAACCCACCGCCTCTAATGGGAAGTGAAGGGCTGATCGTGACTGAGTCAAGTGGGTTTGTCAAATGAAGAAAATCGCCAATGATGATAATGCGCCCGTCTATTTTTATCAGCTGCTGCAACGGGTATATTTAGGAAAAGCAATTCGATTGATGGTGTTGATTTTCTCTGAATCCGAGATAAGAAATCCGTGTTTAGAAAGTTCGAATTAATCTTTCTTATTTTTACTACTTCAACTGATATTAAGAATTAAATATACATGTAGGCCTAACCATAAAAAAGTTTTGCCATAAAAAGGCAATATAATAAAATAACATTTATTATCCTTTTCATGCTAAGGCAGATATCTATGTAGGACGAAAGCATTTTAAGGGAGTAAGTTTCCTCTATTTTCATTAATTATTTTTCTACCTCTTCCAAAATTATTTTTGAGTAATATGTTTAACTATTTTTTCCATGTCAAAGTGACTGAGGAGGTTTGAATTTCCTCGGCTAATTTGTTTTCTCCTCCGCCTATGACCGAAGGCCAAGGCTTATGTTACACCCTGCCTCCTTCTAGCTCAAGTCTGTAAGCATGCGTATTGGATAAATCGTCCCTTTAATGCACTTTGAATTATCATATCATCCGGGAATAACTCGATCTGCGGAAACGGGAAAGATAAAAATATGGCAGTTCATAAATCGCATTACTAACTTGAGCCATTTTTAGGGCTTATGGAGGCGGCGAATTCTATAGAGAATTCTCAAATCACGACGACGGAAAATAAGCATCGAATTAGGGACAGGGCTGGGATCGAGTTACTGAGTTAGAGGACATTGGGAAATCTCAGAAAATTTCAACGTTTGACGTATCAAGTTTCCGAGCACAAATGAAATGAGACACACGGCAAAATAAGGGGCACGCTTCTTTAATTTATCGTTAGCTTTTTCAGCCGACCACCATTTTTAAAATCGCTGATACTAAACACATTCGGTCGTATCGAGTGTTATTTGAATTTACATTGTAAAAATAGACGAGCTGTTTTGGACAAGCAATACGGGTTTTGCAAAACAACAGGGCTAATCGAATTAACGGGCGAGCATTTGCTTCCCGTATCGCCTTACATATTCCGTCTGTTCGCAATAGAATTAACAGCCCTATGTGTTTCCGATATATTAGCCAGACCATTTAAGTGGTGTATTTTTCTCTGTTATCATTAATTTGCTCATTGCATTGATTGAAAAAAAGGAGGATTTTTTATTTAAAGTAATTGATACGAAAATAAACAGACGTTTCGAGCAAGGAGTGCAGAAATTAAAGTGGAATAATGGACAAAAAAGTAAATATTGACAAGTTAGGCTGAAGGTTATGTTTAGATTTTTTTTTTATTCCAATTCGGTAAGAGCTAGATATCTCAATGATAAAGCTATTGGGGCCAATCGAATTCTGCCTAGATATTTTTTTCACAAGATTCTTGATTTCTTCTGACATCATAACCTAGTTTTCCGCCGTAATGCAAAACCTAAATTTTGATTAGGCCCATCACTAAGGACTGTTGTGAGTAATCGAACAGGACTCTTACTCGATTGATATTTATTTCTTCTGTGCAGACAAAAGGAAGTGCTTTAGCTGCCAAATAACAATAATAATACCAAAAAGGTCATTTCTTTATTATGTATCTTAAGGAGAGGATGTGTCGTGGTTGAGATGCTAATAGAGAAATCATACATGCCAGACAGTCAGCCAATTTATAGTAACCTAAATCACAGTAATGTCTTTCCGGCTTTGACAATAGCGCACAATTAGGTAGAAATTGTCAACAACCAGATTATTATTCAGGAACCGACCTAAAATAGAGTAAACAGTTTCCTAATCAAGAGCTGTACTCAAGCCGCGGTACAGTTTTGGAAACACAGTCAACGTGTTTATTCCGATCTACATGTTTGATTACAGATCTGATAAATACAAGACCGACGTCGCCTAAAGCGGAAGACTTTGTAGCATGCAAACACTGTATCGCAATTAAGAGTGCGGCGGTCGTACCATAACACGCATAGAACGCGTTCAAAGATTTTGTCTCAGACAAAAAGAAAAATGCATAAAAATATTTTGTTTAATAGGACTCACAAGTTGACATGCCAGTTAATAGTGTTTTTTTTATAGGAAACACTGGTACGCTCTCAATTTCAAGTTGCTACTATCGTAGATTGAACTTATTAAACAGGATGGAGCTGTGGGCGGTTAAAATCATATCGAATTCCTTGGCACCTTAATGAAGCGACAGTTCATCAAGTGAAATGTCCCTCGGTCTCTGCTTATTCTTTTAATAACTAATTTATTACATCCGCCATTTTCTTTTTTGAAATTTGATATAAGATAGTTAATATTAATAAGTAAATGATTATTGTTGTGTACGACAGGGAACGGAGAGAAAATCGGGAATTGTCGAGATTCTTCTGAATGTAAAGCTTGGTCCAGTAATCAGATGAGCCCCGGTCAATCGGGTGTAACTTTACCATTATTTATTTTTTCGATACCAAATTTTTACAGTGTTCCTTTCAGGCCAAACCCCTATTGGGCATATCAAATTTTTATATAAAACTTTGATTAACTATGGTTTCTTTATATACACTTTATAAAATTTTGCAACATTTCCAGGGTCGAGCTCAAATGTAATAATCTGTTCCTCTCTAATAAATCGTTGATTTTGGTGCCTAGATACCTTTTATTAGTCATTCATTAAGGACAGGCCAGTGTTATCCACATATGAATATTATTTACCCCGTAGCCAATAGAACATAGCCATATAAACACAAGAGTCTATTACGGTACGGTGCGCTTCCGCACCTCCACTTTACACATTGAAAAGTCTATGACACGCTAGTTAATAAGGCACAAGCCAGTGCCCTTTTTAGATGGCTCTTGTTTACACCGGCCAATAGAGTTTAGCTCCACAGAATATAACCATTAATAACCACAATAGTCTATAACAGTACAACGCACTTCTGCAACTCCATAGTGAAAAGTATACAAAGGGATGCGTGCAATACTATATAATTGACAGAGTCTACTTGATTGAAAGCTTTTTATTTCCTATATTTTTTTTTCAAAATTATTCGTCATGCCTGGAAAACATATATCGTCAGAAGAGAAAAGGCTATAATTAAGGTTTATGAATATTTTAGGTTAGAGGCAGAAAGAGGAAGATTAAGGATTCGAGTTTTAGATTATGCTAAGCGAACTTAAGATATTTTTAAGTTATCAAAAAGTACTCTAAGGAGAATTATTCAGGCAAAGGACTCAAATGGTGAAACACTTGGTGATTTGAAGAGTGAAATAGAGGTGCTAAAGAAAAACTGGATACATTTCAGAAAGAATTGATGAAACGATCAGTGTAGAAATTTTTTGAATGAAATGAAATGATGACAATAAAACGTCTGCGGACATATTTCATCGAACATGAAATCCTGGGTGTGTCTAAATATATTTTGATGAAATTGCTGCATCAAATGGGTTTTAAATACAGTGGCGCACAAGCTTAACTTCTTGATTTCTCTAACGTTTAG
>LQRL01188241.1:0-14139 GCA_001703475.1 Hydroides elegans
TAATATGTAGGCGGGTATGGAGAGGGTAGCATAAATTGAAGGTTTTGTGACGAAAAGGGGGGGGGGTGGCTAACGTGAGTTACCGAGGCAGATATCGGGTACCCTCGAAAAATTACCGACCCAAAATCGAATCTACCGAGGCAGAATTCAGGCACCCTCGAAAAATTACCGAGGCAGAATTCTGGCTTATGCTACACCCTGACTTCAAAGCACCCCCTTCATGACCATGCGCACACAAAAATTGCTATGAAATATACCAGAGCTGGACAAAATGATTCAAAAACCTGCGTTCAGAAGCGGTCCTGTAAGTTATCCTGTAAGTAAAAATGATAACTTATTGTATTAAGCTTCTAACTAAATAAGCAAACGTTAGCAACTTATAAATACATTTATGTCAAATATTTGCATAATTTGATTCATTTTAGCATCCTTTGTGTTGTAAAAAGCAGGGGTGGAAATAATATAATTTTCAAACTCGCCAGACTGGTGAGTAGGTCAAATTTCACACTCGCCAGCGAAGATTTACACTCGCCAGGAGGTAAAAATATGAAAAACCGCTTCAATATGAGCTCCCTAATTAGGTTTGGATGTGGGCAAATATATTTCTAAGAAAAAATAAGCGAGCGCCCAAGGCGCGAGCCGCATTTTTATTTAGTGAACAAATTAAATTCTTAAGATTTAACCAACAATTTTTGGAAAATCATGTTTTTGACGGTAAATTTTACACTCACCAGGCTGGCGAGTGATTTAAAATCCACACTCGCCAATCGCAAATTTCCGTCGCCATGGGGAGTATGGCGAGTCTTATTTCCACCCCTGAAAAAGTAAAGGTCGACGGGGCCCCGGGGTCAAATTTCGCCCCAGGTTTTACTTTCTTCGACGAGGCCCCAGGGTTTCAGTGCCCCAACCAATCACCAATCATGCCATAGTTGCAAACTCTATTCTACTACTGAGGCCCGGGCCGCGCTGAAGCTCGGAACCTCGTACCAACCTATAAAACATGGCCATAGTTTTGCATATGTGCATCGGTAAGCTTTAAAATGTCAGGTTTTGCGTTAATTGGACTTCTATCGAAAACGGATTTCGAAACCAAACACCTTCTCGCTCTCATACGTCATACGAGTGACAACTCGAACTCGAACAGCATTCTTGAATACGGGTAAAGCTTTGCTTTTTTGCACGGATTAAGAGATACGGAAAAGAAAGCTAGTCATGTTGCAAACGTAATGAATGTAGATAAGCCCGTGGTGTAGCATGCATTCCGCCTGTCAACACCTCGTACAAGAACTCGGAAGATGAGCGTTGCGTATCCAAGAACTCCGGTCAGTATTCTCCGATGAAGAATCAATGACACGCTTAAATGATTAGAAATATGAATGCATATAACAAATAAAAATACAAATTAATCTGAAAATAATCAAAATCAATATTCTACCGGCGATAAAACTGGAAAGTTTCAAAAAGTTCAGAAGAAAATTATTTGGCCTTGAACTTGTCAACGACATGTCATAACAACCTGAAGCATATGGTGAAAATTCACTTTCGGATATGGAGGTTTTACAGTAAAATCTTTGAGAGTAAAATTATTTAGGTTTCACCAAATAAAATACAGTTTCATAGCCAACCGTTTTAGATGTTGATGCTCAAGTGAATGTGATATACACTGACTTTATGATGTCGTTCAATCAACCTTACCAACCGTGAGAAAAAAACCGACTTGTGGGTATGAAAAACCATACAGTGTTCAATCTAGAGTGCGTTTTGTTCGTTTTCACGCATTGTTTTTCAAAATCACGCACTATCAGAAGGTGGCTGTATTTATTTTCACGCACTTATTTTCTCGGAAGACGCACTTTAATGTTTTGAGTGCGTTTTCTAGAGCGAAATTAATACTAAAATACATATACAAGTGCTCGCTTATATTGGCGGTAGCTATAAATGAATGTGCTCAATACACACACATTTAATGTGAAAGAATATGCAATTCCTTGTATATATCATTACTTAAATAAAATTTCACGCATTGATTTCGAAATTCACGCACTGATAAAAACTGAGTGCATTTTTAACGCATTAGTATTGAAGCCTAAATTGAAAACTGACCATAGCATAAAAAAGCATCTCACGAGCTGTTCCCCTTTAAAAGGTGCTCCTCACGAATTTCCAGCTGGCTTGGATATTTTGTAAAAAAATAATTCCTAGATTTGAGATTTTTGCCGTTTGAGGAATACCTTTTTGATAATCTCTTGATTTTCACAATAATGAGTGAGAATGGTTATTTTGAAATTTCTTAAACCTCTTCGCTTTTGTTTGATGAACTGTAATATGCAAGATTTGATACGCGTTTTGGTTATATTCAACATTTTAATTTTCACAAAATGTTTTCCTATTCTGTTACAAGCTGGCTGGAAAAGGAGAAAAAGCTCGGCTCGGTAATGGGATGCCCTTCTGGCATCAATACCCTAAATCTTAAGGTTTTTACTTTACAGTACACCAGATGGGCTAGTGTATTGGTGCAAATCATCGTGGGAAAATTTCCCACGATAAGGCAGTGTACTCAGACCGTGCTCTTTTTGTTGCACATTGACGACTTACCAG
Source organism: Hydroides elegans (assembly GCA_001703475.1). Lineage (NCBI taxonomy): Eukaryota > Metazoa > Annelida > Polychaeta > Sabellida > Serpulidae > Hydroides > Hydroides elegans. Next base: position 2,599 of record LQRL01188241.1, read on the forward strand.
ACAAGTCATTCGACGTTGACACTCCATAAAGTGATTATGGCAGTGATCGACATACTGGCTACTAATTCTGATAAGTGTAAACTAATCAAGATTGCCAATTGAAAAATAAGATAGTGATCAGGCAAATTTAGTAAAAACAATGTTTGTGGGTCAAGGAATTAAATGATCATGGCAAAACAAACGACTCGAACCTTGATATCATATACATAAACAAATGAAGAAGACTAATCATACAAACGGTATACTTAGAAAACCCTTGTACATTTAGACAATGAAAAGGTTATCTTTTCATTTTCAAAATGTTTGACCACAAATTCAGGAGAAAGCACATAAAAGCTAATAAAAACAAGAGCTAATAAAGACTATGAACGTTTCCGTTTACAAATATTATAATATACTTGTTCTCAATCGATATAGTAAATACAAATAAACGTTTGCACATCCTGTGTAGACTTGACAGATATTTAGTACGGTTAAGTTTTAAATACCATGTAAGCGCAGATCTTCCTTGCCATGCAAATAAATAAAAAGCATAAAAGTCATAAAATATATTTAAAATAGACCCAAAGATATGCAACTAGGGGAATCCTGTGGAGTTGTTATTGTTGGAAAAATAATTATTTAGCCCAAAAAAGGCTGTGAAGAATTTTAGAAACCCTTTCAATCTCGCAATTTTACTGTAACGTGCACATATGATTGCTTATCTATACGAACAAGTGTTGGAAAAGAGCAAAATCCCCATATTCTGATGTTTACTCTCTATAAATAGAATCTCAATGGTTTTGAATAATTGGAAAGCAGCCTTAGTAATACAGAAAAACTTGTGCTTGAACGTACAGAAGTCTATAATATCTTAAGTGATAAAGAGGTAAAACAAGTATATATTGCTTCAGGCCATTGTACTTAATTTCAGCATTTTATATATACCTTATTATTTTATTTGCAAGTTATTCATCATAATGAAAACCAAAAGTCATATATAGGGTATCATAGCAATGATTTAATTATTTTAAATGCCTGCCATTTGTAATAATATATTATATCATAATGAAAACCAAAAGTCATATATAGAGTATCATATCAATGATTTAATGAAGATTTGACAGCTCTACGACAAAAACCATGGAATCAAATACAAACACTGTGCATCGTTTTTGCTCGATCGTTCTATATACTTTAAGTAAATGTTTTTTGACTGATAAACACCAATATACAAAAACACATATCTATATCGGCTAATTTGTTTTTGAAATACTACTTTATTGGCAGTATTTAGCATTGTAGGTTATTATTTTTATTTATCGAATGTATTTCATAATCAAGTTCCTGCTCTGTAAGGTATTTTACCACACACAATAAATTGTTTGCGTTATATAGGTGAAGCAATAATGAATTACATTAGCATTGAGATAAGATATCCCCTCAAATCTCTTTTCTATACGTGCTAATGGTGGATTGTGTATTTATAACTGTATTAGGAGAAATCAATGAAATCCGCATTATATCCTGAAGTGCAGTTTATTACTTGGTTGATATACATTGCAGAGGATTAAACAAGTTCAATAAACTTGAACTTGTACTTGTTATCAAATTTTATATTATTTGTGTTGACACTATTGACACTGAGTTAATGCCTTGTCGAATAGATATGTGAAGATGTTTCTAAATGAATCAAACCTACATAAAACTCATGAAATATAAATGAAAATTTATATAAATAATAAAATGGGTATTTTTTGTTCAAAGACGAAAGGTGTTAATGCTTCAAACGACATTAAAATTCGATTAGCTGATGACGTGGAATATAATGTGACTGAACTATTACAAAGGTATGATAATGCAACTGATGCCTATAAAATAAATGTGCACAAGGAAATTCGACAACTTTATTCTCGTTATAAAAATCGGGATACTCGTGCAATCAATTGGTTACTATTGAGGTCATAATAACGATGTTTGTCTATATTTATGGTTACATAAGCAGTGCGATAAATTCATTTACTATTTTTATCTGTTTACAGTATGTCCATTAAAGGAATCGATTTTGCTGTTAACGACGAATTATTGCATATGCTAAATACTTTTGTTTTGATCGCATTTGTTTTGGAAACCATTGATTGAATTTTATTCTTATACATTTTTATCATGTGTCTTAATGTTTAGATTAAAAATATGTTATTTTGAAGGATAATTTATATACTACTGCCACATTTGTTTTGAGTAGGATTTGTTATAATTTGACTGAAATGATTACATATATATTTAGTAATAAAAGCTGCAAATGTTTAGTTGTGTTTCGAACACTGTACACGTTTATCAAGGATTTGTTTATATTAGGAATCATTTCGCACATAATTGACGGATTTAATGAAAAAAGGATAAGGCTATATAAAAATAAAACGCTATAAAATAAAAGAAGTTTCCAAGGAGTAGTTACTTTCGATTAAGAGATCACGTGAGATCCAGAACTACAAATGCACATTAACATATCAATGATAATCTTTAAGCATATGTGCGCTGCTACGAACAAAAATCCTGGTGTATTCTAAGATTTTAGTTGCAAATAACTGGAATATTTTTTATCTTATTTCAACCTGATAACATGAAAGTAAATTAAGGAACATGATTGAAACAATCCTTTGGTAATATCTCATCAAATTATGAGCAGTGTTTGTATTGAAATGTACCTTGAAAATGAAATTACAATGAGGGGTAAAAATTAGATAGAGATAATTATACATATCTGTTGAAAACTGGAGACTGTATGATCAAATATTTGATTTATATTGAACTCCACAAGTGTTGTTCATGCATCTTGTCGTAAAAACTTTCGATTAAATAATAGAGATTATAGAATTTAAAACAGCAAAACATGCGCCGTAGACTAATGCAGAAAATGGTTCAATAACATCTCTAAATATTTGGTTCGAGTGTTAACCTTAATAATGTAACAATGGGCATTTGCTGTTCAAAGAAAATAAATATTTACCCTACAAACAATGACCTTAAAATTCAATTAGCAAGCAATGTGGAATATAATGTGACTGAACAAATAGAACGGTATAAGAATGAAACGGAAGATTATAAAACTATTGCACAGGAGGAAATTCGAGAACTTTATTCGCGATACAAAAATCAAGATACTCGCCCTGTTTACAATCAGCGATATAGAGAAATAAAAACTATTATCGAACGACTATGTCATTGGTTTGGCAAACAGCATAAACTATTTGCTGAAGCTAGGTGTATCCTTACTGGAAGTGTTTTAGCAAAGGTAAAACTCGGACCGTTAGACGAAATAGATTTTATGATGAAACTAAATACACATGGGCGCAACAGAAATTATCAAGGGAGTGTTTTGCAAATTTTCTATCAGTTAATAACACAGTTGCGACGAAATCATGAAGAAAAGGAAACACTAACAGACGGGCTCACCAATTGGTCAATTCAGGAGTTAAGGGATATCATTAAGATAGGTGGTGTGTGCATTATACTCCGAAAAAAGAATGACAGTGGAGAAGATAATTTGATAACAGTTGACTTAGTTCCTGTTTACACTGTTGAAATGACACATAAAATGTACACTGACGTATTAACTAATGAAGCACAGTCATTTCTTAAACGGTTTGGTGGATACGAAAAGTTCAGTGGAGACTTCTATTGTTTATTGACCGATAACAGCACCATTGACACCGGATTGATAGAAAACAAAATAATTCGAGGGTTACCAACATATCTGAAACGAAGATTCCGAATGGCTAAATGTATGTTATATGAAGTTAAACTGGCAAATGAAGGCAAACGAAAAACACAACCTCGAAAATGTTCTTATATGCCAACATTAAAAAGCTATTGGCTACGAATATTATTTTTGCATCTTCTTGTTACAATCTTCGAATCTACAATATTTGAGACATTCGATGACTCATTACTTTTCCGTTGCCTTCAAAGTATGTTGTTGCAATTGATCAAACAGTTTAAAGTTTCGAAAAAAGTTATTTATAGACATCCATTTATAAAATCACAGCATGTGACTATAGTAGAAACTGTCACTATATCTACAGATTCCTTTAATAAGATTTTACAAAGGGCGTCATTGACAAATGATAAGCAATCGATTTCGACAAAACTTGAAACCGACACCAAACAGCCTTCTGATAACCAAGATAATGAAACAGTTCCTTGTAAAAAAACTTCGATCAACCAATCCGTTACATTAAGAAAACAATCTTCGTATTCATCTTTTGGTTTGATAACCCGAAACCAAACCGAACCCAATCACAGGTCAACTCCAAAACCTGAGACCAGAACCCGCCTTGAATCACTCCGTAAATCACGCCTTAAATCACGAAAACAATGCTCATGGTTAGATATTATATCAAACAGCGCAGTTGATTTAAAAGATCACATTTGACTTAGTTCAGATTGGCATTAAGATGACTCATCTCAAAATCCTTTCATATTTTAGGGTCATACCGATTATCTATTCAGTTTCAAATAAAGTGTAATTATACATATGTTATAGTATATATTTTAAGAGGATGTTGATAAGTTCTATACATACTGTATAAAATGCGGCACCTTTTATTTATTCAATTGTTGTCACAACAGATGTAATTCATTGAAAGTTACCACAGTCAATTTATGTTCCATTATGTTTCAAATATGGACAATAAGCAAAGTCGGCTAAAGTACCTGGCCAACTCTATTAATTTACACATTGTGAAGGTGTCTCGGTTGCACTCCCACTATTTCGATTAATTAACTGATTATGTATATTATTCTAAACTTTGAGTTTATTAATTTTGTATAAGTCTTATCATAAGGTATGGAGTTGTAATCATCTTCTTAAATTTGCATAAGTCTTATTAGGTTATATTATGAATGGAAAGTTATTGTATAAATTAACATTATCTTACTGGTGCTATATGCACATGAATATGACAGTTTATCTATAAAAAAAATGAATTCAGTATTTGAAAAAAATACCAGCACGATTCATGACGAGTATAATATGTATATTAATTTCTGGATTCTCATGCAATCGTTTTTGTATGTGTAATTGTCAAACAGCAAATTTACGTATTCTTGTATAAATACAAAATTAGCATTAGAATTAGCGGACAAAATATACTGCTTATCATGCTTTTGCTTGTAGTTGCCCACAAATATATATGGTAGTATATCTATGCGTTAACCTGTTTTACGGACAGTGTTTTTGCTATACAAATATTCTTCTTTTGACATACATGCATTAGCAATGACCCAAACGAACGTGAATACTCCTCGGCGAATGTGGTGTATGTAGTGCACTCTTGCGTGCAGGATACTATCGCTTCTTATTGCAAAAAGAGTATGCAATACTGGGCGCACGATTTTATCAAATTCAACTGTGCTACAGTTTATTAAGTTTTAAATATTATTAGAAAGCTTAAACATATCAGTAATAATATTCAATTTTTGTCATTGATCGCATTTGATAGAGAATAGTATAATAATTGCCATAAATGTGATACATAACAATATTTCCCAATTATTATTTAGTTTCATATAAACATTTGAAAATGAAATATAGGTTTTGATAAAAAATATTTGTTTTAAATCTTGATTAAATAAACGATATATAATACACAATTTCATGTTATTTTATGTTTGTTGATGTAATGTGTTCTTACATCGAAAACCGTGTTTTAAAAGCCAGAGTATTTCGTTTGTTCACGTTGGTGTGTTGTTTTTGCACAAAATGGTTTCAATATGTTTCTCACCGAATGTGCAAGACATAAACGACCGTTGATATAATTTTCGAAGTATATCAGTGATTCAGATTAAAATTCAATATTTTGCTTTTGAAAATATATCAATATAAACTACTAAACCTCTTTATATTCGTTGCTTACACGTCATTGTGACTGTTAATGTTGTCAATCATTTATCAGATCCATTGGACCTAGCAATAAGCTCTTTCATGATCTCATTACTGCCACCATAGATGGATTTGTATCATGTAACCGGCATGTAATTGAATTATTTCTGTAGAAATTTACTGTTATAACCCCTGGCAATCATTTTTGATTTCATAATGCTGTCATAATATCAACGAAAAAGAATCGCGCAATATAAACAACCTAACCTACTTGAAATTCATACAATTTATTTGAGAGCTTGCAAACTTGCTTGCTCTTCTAAAACCTAGTTCATGTTCCCACGTGATTGTTGATATTATTTTCGATGTAAGGTTATCAGTGGTCATCAGTGTCTATAATTTGTTTTTGAAAATATACTTATATAAACCATGATAACCGCTTATATTCATTTCCAAACGTCATTCTGGCTCTTTCTCTTATTTATCATTTATCGGATATAATGGATCTAGCAATGAGTTCTTTCATTATCTCATTACTGCCACCGTATATAGACTGTACTCTGGCATCAACAAAAGCCTTGGCAATGGGATATTCCATCATGTAGCCCCAACCGCCGTGTAATTGAAGGCATTCTGTTGACATCTTAACTTCCAAATCCGTGACCCTACGGAGAGAATGTGTTTATATAAAAATAATTAAAATTTGACTTTATATAAATTATGGATGTGCATTAAAACGATTCGATTATGGGACAGCCAGCGACACTTTTGTCAAAACAGATTTTTGAGAATTTGAACACTTTTAACAATGAATAATGCGTTGGTGGCATCATTAAATTCATCATTACAATAACATATTATAAACAAAATACTAAAAATTAAAAAAAAAACAACCATAAAATAATCCAAATAAATTATCAAAATAACTAGAAAAAACTTATTACCATTACTTTTCTTTGATTAGGTATGTCAATTACCATCACCACGCTTATAATAATCGAATTTAATGCATACATTGTTTCAATATCTGATAGTTACCAGTATTTGGCCATAGACGCTTGCTGCGAATCAATCCCATGTTCCTGATGCAACTTCAAACAATCGTCCACAAATGATCTTGTTGTACAGAGTTGAGTCTTCAATTCGGCCAGTTTGTGCTGAATCGTCTGAAGGTGGGCCAAGGTACTACCGAATGCCTTTCTACCCTTATGGAACAACATGAAACAATATGAACTATTTTAAAACATTCAGATTTCCACAACAGAATTAATGGGTATTTTTGAAATATAAATCAAGGCTACAGAGTGCTATATTCATATGCAACAAAAATCTTGATATAAATGACCTTGTTGTCAATTATTCTCCTTCAGTGTGAAAAAACACGAACGATGAAATTTACCAGTTATAAAATGTTAAGAGATTATTCATGCTACGATCTAAATCTTGCTAAAAGGCTGATGCACGTTATCTTCCATTGATTTTACCTTTACATATGATCGTGTCTCCTCAAAAATAAACTCTGAGTGAGCGTGACCTATTCCTGCCAGCATGAGGCGTTCTTGGGGTAGTTCCTACGAACATGAATCACAAAGCCATTGCATAAATCCTATTGAATAGTATAGAATTCAGAAATATATAAGACAAATATATTTTGATAACGAAATATTTAGCCGTGTATTGTGGGCATGTAATACGTTGAGTAAAATATGAAAATATTCATGGTTGCTCATTACACATAATATTTTAACAGGTTGAAAACATTAAAACATATTTTGGATGAATCCATTTTTACCTGCATCAAATAATAGAAACCCTTGTTCTCTTTACCCAATAATGCATCTGCAGGGAGTCTCACGTCATCGAAAAACAGTTCCGATGTGTCCTGTTGAATCGGAATGAAAATTGAATCGGAACATGAAACAAAGATGAGCTCAGTGCATCATTGCGTCGAATAAACTTGATGATTCCTGAATATATTTCCCATCAGAGCATTCAAAGCATTGCATGGATACGTATCAATTAACTATCCTATATTATTTTGTCATCGGACTTCTTTGGAATCCGTCTATAAAACTTGTTAAGTACTTTAAGAAGAACTGAATCTGTAAAATCGAATTTCAAGGTTTATTTGATTTTAAATAGTGACTACCTGAGCTTTTTGACCGATTTTATTAAGATTTTTGCCTTTGTGAAATCCTGGCATGCTATCTTCTACGAGAAATAGACTAATTCCTGCAATCAAATTTGGAATGTTTATTGAAAAAAGTTTTATATGATTTTTACGGATTCTTGTTTATTTGTTAAAATCATTGAAAACAAATACAGTTAATTTTAGATTAAATATAAAATACTAGTTTCCATGACTAGCAATGATTTAAATTTACATTCATTTAGAAACATAATATATATATATATTTGATTTTTGTTGATGAATTATAATTGTTATGTACCATGAGCAGGGCTCCTTGCATTCGGATCCGTAATAGCAACCACGATAACTACGTCACAAAGGATTCCATTCGAAATGAAGACTTTGCTTCCGTTTAGAATCCAGTCATCACCGTCTCGCTTGGCGTTGGTTCGAATGCCTTGTAGATCGCTTCAGAAAAAAGGTATTTTTTTAGTGAAATGTCCCAAATACGAACATTTAAGAAATGACCATGAATATTTGCAATGAAGAACATTCGCATGTCAAATCACTTAACTTGTAGACACAGAGGATGAAACAAGCACTTTAATGAATGTTACTTTTAGAAAAAAACTTTTTTTTTCGGAAAAGGATATATCAATTCAGTCAAAATCCGACCTTGATGTTATTGCTTTTAAATCAATTCATTTGCAAGAATGACGAATATTATCATAATCACAAATGGTAATTATTTGCATAACACAATATACTAGTAACGTAATTGCTTTTTTAGATGATTCAAAAGCAATAAGGTATCCGACGAATCTTTAAAAAAAAACAAGAGACTGATATGTACCTGCCGGCTCCCGGTTCCGTCATAGCTATGGCTCCAATTTTCCTCCCGGCAACCATATCCGGGAGGAATTTCTGTTTCTGCTCCGGAGTACCTTGGTGGGTTATATAGGGCATGACGATGTCGTTATGAATAGGGAGGTTTGGTCCCCAGCAATTCGAGTATCCTCTACAAAAGCATATTGAAATAGCTAATTGTTGAGGAATATATTTTATTTCATAACAAATAAATGCCGAGGATTAGCTTTCATTACAAATATTTCAGAAAATATGTTATAATACTTAGCCTAGAGCAGAAATTCTTTATCTTTATAGTGGAAGAATTATTTAAAAGTACCATATTGAGTACCTTAATTACTGCTTGGTTGCAGCTTCATCTGTGGATCTTCAGGTCCCTCCCAGGCCTCAATGCGCATTTCGACGATAAGGGACTATGCACTCTTCCTGGGTCGTCGACGCGGTTGATCACTCCGCGCCTCCACAGATGGGCACGCTTGCTCTATTCCGTTCCACCTCTCCTCACTTCTTCTCTCAGTTCCATATGGAGGTTTCCCATGATGTTTTTCCCCGGCCAGTTTTCAGGGTTCCACCAGCCAACTTCTTCCTTGGACAACCCACACGACCAGAAGTTGTCGCCTGGTACAGCCTCCACTATTGTTGATTTGGCCTTCAGTAATTCGTGTCTATATCTAGGAACGCATACATATTTCCTGCGTATTATCTGTTTCATGACCTCGAGTCGTTCGGTTTCCCATACTCTTTCGGTAATGACTCTCCTTCCTAGCCTTTTGGCTTCACATGCGTTTCTTGCTTGGATGATGTCTTTTGCCATATTAACTTTCCCATGACTCATCGCCTTCATGAATTGGTATGCATGCTCGCTTTATGCAAATGTCCGCTCGAACACGCGAATGGTGCACGGGTAGAAATTGCTAAGCACGTCATGTTTTCCCCTGAATGTAGTTATATTGTCCAAGGGGGTATCACGCTTCCTTCTGGGCCTTCCCTCCATCTCTTCGACGTGACTCGTTCTGTCATGATTCGTTGTGTTGGCCAGACTGTGAAGGCGGTCTTCACCTCCGTTCCGGCCATTCGCTTGATTCGTGGTGGGCGCCAGACTGTTGAGATGGTTTTCACCTCCGTTCCGGCAACCCGTCTGATTCGTTGCAGGCACCAGCCTGTGGGGGTGGTCTTCACCTCCGTTCCGGCCATTCGCTTGATTCGTTGTGGGCCCCAGACTGTGAGGGTGGTCTTCACCTCCGTTCCAGGCGCCCACATTGGGATTTGCTATTGACTCTGACCCGGGTGGACTTTCGCCGGGTGAACATTCACTCCGTCGTCGCCAAATCCACATAGACGCGGTCTCTGCATTGTCCCCGGCATCCTTCAGTAAGCTCCGTCTATCTTTTCCTACTATTCCGACCATCTTCAATGCCCTCCACGATGAGTTTTCCGGGTATCCGCGGCATCCTATCTCTATAGGGAAACACCATGTTTTCCACCCTTTTGCTCTGCATTGTTCGACTAGGTCGTTATACTTATGCATTTTCCTCTCATAGGCTTCTTCCATCCGCTATCCCCACGGTACGGTTAACTCTATCATGATGCATATTCGGCTGCTCCTTGAGAATATGACAATATCGGGGCGGTAATTAGTCGCTACTATTTCATCGGGAAATCTAAGCTGTTTCCTCAGGTCTGCCTGCAGCGCCCAATCGCTGGCCATTCCCAGTAGTCCACTAGTGCCTTTGTTGTTTGCTCTTTGTTTTGGTTGAGTTCCCGGAATTGTTGCCTTTACAAAGTTAATGAACCCTGGCTTTTGCTTCTTCGTTGTTGCACTCTTGCAGGCCTTATCTAGACCTCTCGCGATTGCCTCTAGTACATGGTCATGGCGCCATCTGTATCGACCATCTGCCAGTGATTTGGTACATGAACTCAGTATATGCTCTAGAGTTGCTCTTTTCCCGCATCGGACGCACGATGGATCGTCTGTCAGCTTCCAGATGGCGAGATTGCTTGGAGATGGCAATGTATCATACACTGATGATATGGCAAACTTAAGCCTTAGGGGTTCCGTCCTCCATAGCTCGTTCCAAGTCAGCTTCTTGCTCCGGGCGTTTTCCCATCGGAGCCAGCTTCCTTGCGCTTTAAGGCTGACTGCCTTAGTTTTCCGATTCTCTTCTTCCTGTTGCCGCACCTCTGATTGGACGAGTTCTTTACGTAAGTCATCCGAGGCGTTTTTCCACCTGGCACGCGTGATGCATCCAAGCCCAAGCCTACCATGGGTCACAGTTCCTACTAAATCGCTCTGTCTCAGCCTTCCCTCTGCCTCGTTTAGCGCTTCTGCTGCATGCCACTTTCTGCCTGTGTTAACGCTGATACCCGCAGTTCTCACTTTCTCGTCGCGATTATTCCGTAATGTAGTAGCTTGTCGCACCTTGGTAACCTTGAATTCTTCCACCAAGGAGGTTAGTGGTAGTTGGAGCATGTTCCCTTTTCCATACAGTGCTATGCCACTCAGCATGCGAGTAACATTCAACCATCGACGTAGGTAAGAACTTATCCGGCGCTCCAGTTTCTCTATGGCGGAAATTGGTGTGTCGTAGATGAACATTGGCCAAGTGAGGCGCGGGAGTATACCATGCTGATAGCTCCAAGCCTTGTATGTTCCCGGGAGCCCGCTTTTGTCCACTTCCTG
>LQRL01188245.1:0-15123 GCA_001703475.1 Hydroides elegans
ACTCATAAGGAATAAAAGTCTAGAATCAACCCTCTTGCTGTATTATTCGAGTTGAGCGACAACACCTATGACTTTAGACTCAATCACCTATCATTACATAAATAACCAAATTAAGAAAAATATTTTTTACAAAAAGGTGTTCATATTTTTCAAGATAGCTCGGCTCATTGCGCTCATCTAGCTAGCTAGAATCCGGAGAGGAACACCTTTTATGAAACACGAAAATTGTAATTCCTTCATAAATGACAAATTTTCACTTATATTTTATTCAATCTTGCCTAGCTTCATATCTCTGGATAACATTAAAATCGAATTTGTCGAAAGAATGGGTAAAAATAGAGATAATTTTAAAATGGTGTTCCTTAAATTCTTGTAGCTAGAAGATCATTTTTGAAAGTTTGTAGCTAAATCGATTTTGAAAATGGACACCTTTTTTTGAGAAACACCTTGTGGGGTGCTCTTCGTTAAGTATTGTTGTAATTGAACCTGGATCATAACAGCAATTTCATGTAATAAACCTAGCTGAATGTTTTTGGACCTTTTATAAGTTATCTTATAAGTAGAGCTGATATGGCTCCCAAGCTGCACTTGCATATTCGAGACCAGGTCGGATAAATCCCTTAAAAGCTTGGAGCTTAAGATTTACAGGACACATCTTAAGATTCCGTTTCAAGAGACCGAGAGTTCGGTACGCCTTCTTGCATACAGCATTAACATGGAAACTCCAATTCAAATCACTGGTAATATTTACTCCGAGGTACTTAATTCTATCTAGAAAATAAAACAAGTTTGGAACCTTCTAATGTGTAATTGAAGAGAGTAATATGTTTTGTCTTTTGTAAGAAAACCCGGAAACTACCCCCTTGAAAACTCCTCTAAAAAGTCTTTCTTTATCAGAACGTGGAATTGTAGTGAATTTGTTACTTTGTTTTAAACGTATAACTGCATTAGAAATTAGAAATTCAAATCTTGTGACTCGTGTAAATGACTAACATTAAAAAATCTGAAAGTTAAACTGAATTGCAATTCACCTAACTACAACTTACCTTGAATGTAGCGATTGTCAAATATATCAGGTTTCAGTTTGGATAATGTGGATCACAGTATGGCGGGATTTTATCAATCCATTTTCTGCAGAACACATACGGACCATTCTATACTCATCCTTATTGGCTTCATATGCTTCTGATTCAATAATTTATATTTATTTTTATTACTATGAAGTTGATGTTTAATTCAAAACAAAATCACAAGTAAAGTGACAACTCTAGAAGTATCTCATAGGTCTCAGTATTGACTTGACAGTGAGTGATTTTGTGCGATAATGAATGATAGCTAGACTTCTTACACAGCACCCATTTCTTACAAGTTGTATACGCAAAACATATTTGTTAACTGGAGCTTTAGCTTTTCGCGAATGTTCTAGTTGGTCTGTGTTGACGTACGTTTTATATTAGGAGCATGAACAACTATTCGAGCTTCAGTACTATTATGTGAATATTAGATTTAGGAATGAATGTACTCTAGTAATATTATTTACGACCAGTTAGTCATTTAGATCATTGTATATTTTATATAAAAGCGCTTATATGATTCCTTGCGTGTTTCCATGATAGCTGTAGTTTTGTTTTGAAGACGGCGAATGATCAAGGTTAGCGGGCATTTGTATAGAATAAACTATTCAGTATATATTGTGCTTCAAGGTTTAACCGGATTAGATGTTGGAATATCCAATAGATTTATGCCCTTGAAATAGATGTTCGATAGTTCGATTGTAAGACCAGTGCTTAAATTTGGTCTCCTAATCGACGAGACGATCGAGGTAATGCTTATTTTTAAGAGGTGAACATATGTCAAGTGCTAGATATGGCCATATGAAGAGCGACATATATGAGTTGAAATGCACATCAGTTAAAGTATATGTACTGTTGATTACACAATTTTTTTACTCATTATTCGTGGTCACCCGGCACAGACTATTGTCGTTAATAAAGACAGTACAGTAGACAATATTTGGAGATTAAATATCAATATTATAGGCCAAAAATACGACTAAACTATAGATAGTTGCGTCAAATTCTTATTTGTAACAAATCACGAGGCAATAAACTCATCCGGGCAAATGCAGCTCACGGGTTACGCTATTTCCAATTACAAATATCCATTGCACAATAAAGGAAGGATGATGGACCATGGTGCCTTTGTGGACATAAAATTATAACTTTTGGATGAGAGGAGTTTTATTATTAGTGTTTTTATGCTTATATTAAGTTTTGAGTATACGATTATTTAGAAAACCGATAATCCACTTGACCTTACATGTAACAATCGTATTAAAAATCAAAATGAAAATATCACATGTATGATATTTCTTATATGATATGGTGTATGATAAATGTATCACAATATGTTTATTATATACTAGAATAAAGAAAAACATATTCGACTTTTAATTCTTATGTTCTAAGGCATGATTGTTTTGTTGAGTTGCTTAATTAAAATGTTCTTTACATGATTGGCGTAGTCGTCAAATATATTCATTCGGGTGAATACTCTTACCATGATGATCTAGATCTGAGTCGATGCTTTTGATTAAACTAGGCATCATCTTGTCCCCTACCATTAACATTATCTGTTGTTGCACTTAAAATATGAAGACTATACATTTCTAAACATAAAAAACGTTATAGCATATCTTTATAGAAAAACGTATTGTATCAATCGCATCAAAATTTTATCATTTGGTAATTCAATTACATAAAATACATCATTAAAAAAAAAGTTCATCAATTTATGCTTGGTGGATCTTGGTGAATCTGTGTATGAGTGTGCGATGAAAACTGATTCATGGTATGAACATTGGGGTTATACGTTAGGATTTAATCTTTATTACGTTTCGTGTTGCTAGTTGTAGTATATTTTGAGAGCAAAATGTATTGTTCAATTGTATTATAAATGTATAACATTATTATTAAACCTCATTTTTAAATTATACATATGCATTCATATTTGGTGGCTAAATACCCCGTGGCTAGTCACTTGGTGGCATTTCACTTAATGGCTTAGTAGTGCCTTTTTCCTGGAAACACTAGCTATGAATTGTGTTTATGTGGTATAAAGTGGACATACACAATCAATGTAAGATCTGTGAGGAGATATGAAGCATGTAAGCGGGTGAAATGCCTTTTTATATGTTTGTTATTAAACAGGGATTGTCTCAACACCAAACTTCCCCTATTTTTATGCCTACGTAGTACAAGTTTTTTCTAATAAGTTGTTCATATCTTTCTGTAAATATATGAGTAAATCAAATAACAATTTTACAATTATCAACAGCTACAAACTGCCACCTAAATATATTTTAATGACACCATACATGTATTCATATATGCCAACCTGATAACATCATCAATGTGTGTTGATACCAGTAGTTTCATTTGGAAATCACCAAGTTACAGGGAAATGAGCTGATTTACGAGGGATGTCTTAATGAAATAGCCCTATTCTGAATTAACTTATGTGTCGTTCATTACTTATACCGTTGGTGACTATGGCTTGGTTCGTTTGATAGAAGTTCTTTTTGCGATGGATTAGTTTAATATAACCGATAGAATTTTTTTAAAAATATATTTACTGACAATGTTTATACTATAACGATATGATAGAAAGTTTCAATATACATACATTTTGTAAAATTAAGACTGTAATTGAATCAATCAAGCTTAATTTTGTATTGATATCAAGTTAAGTATAAGCTTTAAAATGAAGGCTATAAACAAAACACAGCACCATCTGATTGATGAACAACAAAGAATATGCATCAAAGTTTAGACAAGGTTCATTTTGACCGTTTTTTCTTCGTTTTTTTTTTAAAGACATGCTTGTTTGGTAATCTTCATATAATTTATTATAATTATTTAATCAATGAAGAATCATTATGAAATGCATTGTAACATACGGAATTTTATAAGATATAATACTAATAAACATTACATGCTATTTAATTTGTAAGTATTAATGTATTAATGCCGCTTTTTAATAAAAATGCTGTTTCTTATAGTGACGTCCAATATATCTTCGATTTTAGAATATCTGTGGATGGATCATGTGAATACTGTTCCAAAATTCAAAAGCAATTCTTCTGTGACAACCAAATTTAAATAACAGTGTTTTAATGAAATCTCTTTTTTACATAAAAACCCTATATCCTACATCCAACTGCAGTGAACAATAAGTAGCATTCATGATATAATGGGAATTATCGCTCATCTATGGTGTAATATATTTTGATTTATTGAACTGCAAAATAATGCTCCGGCCACCGGTCAGCAGAAAGTTTGGAAATCGTAGCAAAATTGAAAGAAACTGGAGTCGTATCAATATCGCTTACTACATTTCTGCATGATAGTTTTGTCAATTAAGATAGTGAGCATTATAAGGCAATTACTGACCTGCGCGGCTTATGAATCATTGTTGCGTCATATATAAACAATAACAAACGTCACACGGAAAGAACGTGTTTTTTTACATATTGACTTTGTTTACGATATTGCGGCACGTTGATGAAACATGAAGATGCGATAAATCAATACGCAAACGCGTTTGTAGAAAAAAATGTTTATTTTCACATTACAAACAGATAATATATAAATCGCACATATATTTTCATACTTTCTTGAAGAGGGAATCATACTCAGATGCTTTATGAACATCTTTAATTTAGTTTGCTTAATAGCAGATTTAAGATAAATATAATGTATATGAAGTTAAGGATGATAAATGTGCGATTAAAGTATGAACAATAGAAAATGTCTATTTCTATTTGTAAATGTGGTACGACATAACACGATTCATTGTTGTATCAGACCGATCCTATCAATAATAAAGATTCACACATATGCTACTGACTTGTTTAACTTGAGAGAAACCTGTTAATCCTGGTTAGACCAACACCTCCCTAAAGCTGACAGATTTTGCTTAGTTCTTTGGGTGGCTGGAATAATCAGGTTTTACTATATTTAATTTATTATTGTGAATAAGCAACGATCCCAGCTAATTATATGAACTAAGCCCCGCTTTGGGCGAAACCTCTTCATTATAACGTAAATTAGTTTAACGTAGGTATTAATGATTGAAAAAGGATTAAATCCCATTTGGTTTTCTATATCTAGTACTGTTAACGGAAAATCTCGAATGTTCGTAAATGTTGTAACAACCCCTAATCGACAATATAACTTATAATAACATTCCTGAAAGGAATCTTCAATATATAGAAAATAACTTATACTAAGCTAATGATATACTTTAAAAAAAACTATTTTATTTTCTGATCATATTGTCAACGACGCAGCAGAAACAAACACCATTATTAGATATTGCCTTTTAATTCACAATTATGACAAACATTAATGTCACAAAAAGCATGCAACACAATTTGACGCACTAATATGTAAACAATGAAAATAAAGAAATAAAGAGTCCATTGCATGAATCATTTTTCAAGTCAAGTGACCGAATACAAAGTTTTTTTTTAATTGAAAACCACAAACATGTATTTGTGAGGCAATCCATTATTAAGTTGTTACCTAATTTACCAATTATTTATAAAGTGTATGACGCCAATTTTCGAAACAACCATCTTAGCTCAAAGCAGTCAAAGTGTATGTTTATACAAGGTTGAAACGTGACTCAAAAAGTCAGCGACAAATCATCTCGGATACATCCTTTCGAAACTTATCATTAAACAAATAGTAAATTAAGGGATTGCCAATATAGTTCATGTAATGCAATATTTCAATAGGTAAAGCTGTATAAGTAGCTGCCTTGGTAATCAGTGTAATGTAACCTAAACCAAATAGCAATGAAATAGAACCAAGAATTTTCGAAGCTTTAATGTGAGGTTGCGAAAGGTTTTGATTCATCGAAAGGTGTCGGTTAGTCGATTGGTAGATATTGTTACCATGCCTTGTGTGTGATGCACTTTGCATAGGTGCAAATGTTCTAAATAACAAAAACACATGGATTTGATTAGTAAGGTCTTATGTTTTGAATAGAACCTTTCAAAACATATAAGAATTATTATTAGAAATCATTTAAGTAATATTTGTTTTTTTTTGTGCATAAATTACCATGTACATGTAACCGCGTTGTTATGCGTTTAATATAGCAAAATGCAAAAATATCCCAATTTATAATTTATGATGAATAAAATTAAATAAAACACATAAACTGCATAATGTACACATTATTGCTCGAGTGTCTTTGAAAATATTAACCAAATACTTAGAAATGTGAAACTATATAATTAATATGAGTAAAAAAACTAACGAACAGTTCTCTGTTAATGCTACTGCTCTCCTGTGTTGTCCATGCCGCCTGTACAAACCTTGAATTATGCATTGCTATGGGTGTATGTACTCGACGTCGTTCTCTATATAGCTTACAAATGATCAATAAGTAGATACAACTTATAATCACACCGACACAGAACGCAGCGCCAACAAATATCATACCCGCATAGACGTGCCGTGGGTAAAAAAACGACGAGATTAGTGTTTCAACTGCGCTTATTAAAAGCAGAAGTATGGCTGAATGGTGTATTTTAGGTTTCAGCAGTTTGTATTTAAATGGCCGAAATACAGCTAAGCCGCGATCTACAGCCATTGTGCCTAGGATGCTTAAGTTGCTTAGTAAGAAAAAGCGTACGATTCTAACATGAACGAATTGAATCGATTCCTCTGTAGTTTCATCCGTGTTGGTGTAATTTTTAAGCAATCCGTCGAAAATAAACGGGAAAAAACCGGCAACTAGATCTACCATTGCTAGTAACATTACGAGAAAATAAACTTTGTCGTGTGTGTTGTGTTTGAAGTAAATCCGAATGATCGTACAATTTCCGGTTGTTCCAAGCAACATGATACACATTAAGGCGCCAATATGAAATTTGCTAGTCGGCATTGTGCTGATTATGTAAATTGTTTGTTAATGTGTGTTTTTATGGTCGGCCTACGTAGTTTATTTAAGATATAGTCAACTGAACCCACTGGTAAAATAATGATTTTCGCAGCCTGCGCTAAAAAAAAACATCCGCTGTCTAAGGAACACACACTTTTTCGGATGTAAATTGAAACTTTATTTTTATCCTGGAAAAATCAATATGTTTCCATCACTCGTAGTTCTAGTTTATCTTATGTTCATGATTTACGTTTTGTTGTCGTTTCAAAGTTATCGTTAATCACCTACCTAATGTATTTATATATTATATTTTCTTTATTATTTGTGATAATTCCATGTTCTTAATTACCGTATATCACTTAATAATTTTTATTGAAATAACATTAAGACTTTACATTATCCAATGTATGAATTCTAGGGATGATTTAGGAACATCCTGTAGAAATATGTTTTGATTACAAAATATAATATATCAATATTTGTGAAGAACAGTATTGACTTGGTTCGTTCTAGAAAATCAAATATGGGTTTGAATAAAATGTTTCGAGAAAACCAACCCTGGCTACGTGACTAAATGATGATAAAATAATACAGGCGGTTATATAGCGTCATTGCAATAATTTTGCTCAGCACGTTAACATAATTGATAACTATAGAAATATAGATAATGCTGAAAACCACACGTTTCCCTGAATCAAATTATGCTTGTCTGAGATAACAAGCGTCATTGCAACAATTTTTCTCAGCTCGTTCACGTAATTGATAACTATAGAAATATAGATATAGATAATGCTATAAATAAAGATATAAATATAGATAATGCTGAAAACCACACGTTTCCCTGAAGGGATTTCTTTGGAATTCTATCTTGGAAGTTTTACACAAGTAAATCATGTCATTGAACAAATGACACTTATTATTTAAATAAGTAGAATAATAAACATATGGTGTCGTGTGGTGTTAAAATGAAGGACGATAGAATTATCATAACCCAAAATATTATGTAAATTATTACCGCTATCTTGAAAATGTTCTGGAAAAGGTCAGTTAGAAATCATTTTTTACCATATTTAAGAAATAAATTAACTTAACGCAGTTCGTGTTTCTCTCCAGAAGATTATTATCTTTTGTCATGGCTTTTAATTATTTAAAACGGTTGCTTGTGAAGAAATGTTACATAAAGCGAATATTGTGTGTCATTAGGTAGTAAAATAAGTGAATGTGTAAGGAGTTGTTTTCAACAAAGAATCAAAGAATGCCGGTGATGTATTATATTAACTGCATCGATTTGTCATATATTTGATATGTTTGTTTTACTTTGCTTGTCTGAGATAACAAGCATCATTGCAACAATTTTGCTCAGCACGTTCACGTAATTGATTACTATAGAAATATAGATAATGCTGTAAACCACACGTTTCCCTGAAACAAATTATCCAAAAGCCAAAACAGTTTAGACGTAAACGTTTAGTTTATATCTCTGTCTGAATATGGATATGTTACCGTGACTCTAATATATAATATCTGACGTATATGTGTTGATGCTTTTAAGTGTCATAATTAAAGTGACTGTATTTACACTTATTTTTGGGATGCTTCTATGTTCGTATCTAAACAAAAAAAGCAATAACTTTATGCTTCAAATCATCTAGAATATGCTATTTAGAAAATATTCAGATGTTTATTTTGACTTGTCTTGACTTAGATGCTCAGGACTCTTCGTCCCCTCGCTCTCTCCAGACGGCTGACTGTACGCCAATCACCACGGTCCGACGCTCTGCGCTCTGCGATAGCAATAGGGAGCCTGTGTCTTCTCGCACCTGAGTGATCCATTTCTTGGGTGGCCTGCCTCGCGGTCTTGGATTTGGGAACTCTTCTCGGTAGGCTTTGGCGACGTAGCTTTCAGGGCGGCGTCTTGTGACGTGGCCAAATCATCTCAGCCGTTTTTGCTTTACCACTTCAGTGATTGTGTTTTTCATCTAAAGGGCTTTGCGGATGTGCTCGTTTCTCAGCCTTTCTCTGTGCGTCACCCCTTGTATGGCTCCATGTTTCGGATGCGTATGTGGCTATGGGCACTATTAGGGAATTGTATAGGCGTATCTTTAGGGCATTGCATATTGACTTCTTTTTCCAAATAGCCTCTCTCAGTCGGCCAAATGCCGTTGACGCGAGTCCTATACGCCTTATTACATCTTTAGCGTTATTTGGTACTACGCTTCCCAGGAATATGAATTCTTCTACGTGCTCTACTTCTTCCCCGTCGATGACTATTCGCTGGTCGCTCGGGAAGACAATTTTACATTTGGCGCCGTTTATTTGCATACCCCATTTTTGACATGCATTTTCGAGTTTATTTTATGAATTCGATACTAAAATGTGTGAATTTTATTCACGCGGAAGAGTTTTTCTCCGGTCAGTATTCATTTATCAAAGAAAGTTTACCGAGAAGAGAAATCCCCTTTTGCTTAAAGAGAAACGACAAAGTCCATTAAGATAAATTGATATATTAGGCTTTATTCTAATTAATTGTAGACGGCGTAATGCTTGATTCGCATAAATTGTAAAGGACTTAAACATATACAAGCCCTATAAGTTCATAAGCGATACAAACGGGACTTTTCAGATTGCACGTTCTTTACAAATACCTTATCGGATTAAATATAAAGAAAATATAATATAAAGCTCCTTTAATTACCATGATTAGCCTTAACATCACTTACTTAATTAAATTGATGATGGGTGTTTATGTAATGTTTATTCTACTTTAGCTCCAAGCAGTTTAAAATCCGTTATTACCTGGTGTTTTATGTATGTTATTACCTGACAGTAAGATGACAATTTAAGTTGTTCAAGTAATGGGCCGCATTATTTTCTTTTTATCAAGCAGCTGTTTAGAAGAGCCTGGATGATGAGTTTGTGCACGTGGCGTGTTGAAGCGATAATTGTAAAGATACGTATAACACCGTGTCTATGTTGCCATATAGTCACGGTTACAGCCACTCATTTGTTGATTACACTTTGAGCGTCGGATATACATTTATGAGAAAAAATCCTAAATATATTCAAACAGGAATTAGCTGCAGTCGCTTGGTTGATGTTACAGGCATTGACAATTTTCAACAATCAAATGTGAAATAATGACACTTGTTTTGTTTTGTTACGAGAATTGCTCAAACCACCACGAGATTATAAGAGAATTAAATCACACTTAGTAACTTTTGATTCTGCGTGGTTAACTGTATTTTCTTTTCTGTTGGTCGATGCCACAAAAACATCTCCAATCATTTGAATCATGGAAAATGGAAACAATACATACAGCAATATTTAAAATACACATTTACTTTTATCCAAATAAACTCAATTTTTATATTTGCGATAAACAACTCTTTTTTCAAATAAATGTACCCGTTTGATTATCACATTTAAGAAGTATCAACACAATGTTTAATTTAAATTTAAGTAATATTGGAAATAAGTATAGGTTAGCACTCAGTATTTGTGAACCGGGAATGTGCAATGCTAAAACTGTACGAATGATACAGAACAAATTAAATATTTATAGTTTGGGGTTTGCTTGGAAATAGAGCTTAGGAACACTTAAAATATAATTCTTCAAAAAATAGTTTTTGCATTTCTAACATTGCTAACAACTCTCTAATATCTAAGAGAAGCCTATGATTACAGATAATTGTAAGATTGTTTAAGTAGAGTAGAATTACCCAACTTTTTTTTATAACATTGTGATTATCTACTGCTTGTGCAAAAAACAAATCTCGTTCATTAATAACTATTTTATTTACAATATCAATACTTATTACGTTAACATCGACGTCAACAGGTCTATTTTAAAACGATTTTAGGACCTCGCACGGATTTTCTTTAGGCATCATTTTCCTATTTTGATAACGCTCCTTGGCCAAACCTACGTTTACATAATTGCAATACCATGATAAAGTAGTGCTCCTATTTGCGCATTTGTATGATGATGTGGTATAAGATTTATATTTATATATTGGTATTTGATAGTGAAATATATATTTCGTATATATTATTCGCCAGAAACTTGTCTGGAGCGTTCCTTGATATATAAATGTTAATATTTCAAAAGCAAAATATTTCAGACACATCTTTTCGAAACTTGTTATTAAACATGTAATAAATCAAGGGATTTCCAATGTAGTTCATGTAATACAATAATTCCAAACGTAGAGGCGAATTTGTTGCTGCCTTAACAAAGAGTGTTACATAGCCCAAACCAAACAGCAATGAAATCGAACCAAGGATCTTCGAAGCTTTGATGTGAAGTTTCGAACGGTTTGGATTGGTCGATAGGTTTCGGTTATTCGATCGACTGTCAGTGTTGGCATGCCTTGATCTCGCCGCAACCTGAATGGGTACGATTGTACTAAAATATAAAATAGAAATAGTTAATTGTAATTTATATTTTGTGCGAATTGGTACCATACATTGTATATATGTCTTAACGTATATAATAACAAACTATTAATAATCATTCGAAAAGGGCAAGCTTTACCAATAACTGAAAAACGAAAATTTTTGACATTATTGCGCGGTTATGTTTTCAATTTAACATATTGTTAAAACATATGTATTGTATAATCAATCATGATTGAATTAAAATCAATCATGATAAATCAAACAATAGTTTTGTTTCAGCAATTAAGAACCTTACAAACTGCAGTATGTTAAAGTTTTGTTTCAAATTTATTTTGCGATATCAAATTAAATACCATAAGCAATATACACCTAAAATGCGAAATTTACATACATTAAAAATACGAACAAACAAACCATTGCATGTGATTACTTCTGCTCTCATGTGTTGTCCATGGAGCCAACGCAGGTCTCGTCCTCGCGTTATATGTTGCTATAGATGCATCCATGCGACGCTGTTCCCTATATAGCTTACACACGATCAATAGGTAGATGCAACTAATAAACAAACCAGCACAGAACCCAGCACCAAGGAAAAACATGCGTGCATAAACATGCCGAGGGTAAAACAGCGATGAGACTATTGTTTCAACAGCGACAACAGCAAGAAAAGCCATAGCTGACTTGTGTATTTTGGATTTAAATGTCTTGTATTTATAAGGACGAAATACTGCCAGTCCACGATCTACAGCCATCATCCCAAGAATACTTAGGTTGCCTAGCATGAAAAAGCGCACAATTCTAATATGAACAAATTGAATAAATTCCTTGGTATCGTCATCATTCCCATTGTCGATATATTTTTTAAGCAATCCGTCAAAAATGAAAGGGCAAAAGCAAGCAAATAGATCTAAGATTGCTAACAGCATAACAAGAAAATAACCCTTGTCATGTGTGTTGTGTTTAAAATAAATGCGTATGATTGTACAGTTGCCTGTCGTTCCAAGCAACATGATACAAAATAAGACACCAATATGAATCCTACTATTCATGATTATTTCTGCTTTGTAAGTCACTTGTTAAGATGCATTCATGTGTAAGGGGAAATTCTGAAAATTAGCAGCAAATTGGTATAATATATTATGCGGTTTCCACTAATGTTTTAAATGATTATCGCAAATTGTGTTAACCACCAGACGTAAATGTATAGTTTATATATCTCCCTGAATATGGTTTTGTTACCGTGACTCTAATACATTGTGTCAGACATCCATGTGTTGTCATTTAAGTGTAATCATTACATTTATTGTATCCCCACTTCTTCTTGGTATACATATATGTTCCTCTCTAAGAAAGATATCATTACAATATTCTTAAAAACTATTTCTTAAGTTTTTCTCACGTTAGTACTCATTTACTATAGAAAGTTTACCGAGAACGAAATTCCTAGTTGACTTAAAGAGAAACGACAAAGTCCATTAAGAGAAATTAATGTGTTATGCTTCTAGCATGACTATGATTAATTGTAAACGGCATATAGCTTGATTAGCATAACTGATAACGCACATGCCCCCCCATTAGTTTATAGGGGTGATACGAAAGGACCTTTTATATTGACCTTTTATATACATTTACCCCCTCCTAATGGTTATTTGGATTAAATATAAAGAAATGATAATATAAAATTACTTTAATTAACATGAACAACTATGATATAATCTTCTTTTTTCATTTAATGATGGGTGTATTCATACTGTTTATTCTATTTTAGCTCAAAGCGATTTAAAATCCGTGATTACCTGGTGTTTCATGTATCTTATTACCTGTCTGACAGTAAGATGACAATTGGGTTTCGCAAGTAATGGTCCAAATAGTAGCAAACTGAATCTGGAATAAAATTTATCCTACTTAAGAACGATATTAGAATTCATTGGTTTTGATCATACATACTCAGTTTAAGATGCAACAGTATGAGTAGTTATTTCTTTTTGTCAACCAGTTGTTTAAAAGAGCCTGGATGATGGACTTATGCTAATTGTAGAAATCAGTGTAGCACCGTGTCTTGCTGTAATCTATTCACGGTAATTATCACTCATTTGTTCCTTTCAGTTGGAACAAACATCCAAAATATTTTCAACCGGGGATTTGATGCAGTCGCAAATTTGATGTTCCAGAAATGGTCTTTTTGAGATTCCCTTTACTGCCAATTAGGCTTCATTTTAAATTTCATCCATGCCATCGAACTCAATAACTCTAGATATATCACAACATCATTCGCCCTTCTGCATCACTTTTTCTGTGTTCATATCGTCCATATAGAATGTTTGCTACTAGATAACGATACAAGATAGTTTTTGTTATATGGTTTTGTATTGTTGCACCAATGAGTAAATTGCAAGGGTAAATACTATTATAGATAGGATGCAAAATGTAACTAGTTGTAATAATAGTGGGATGCATTGAATTTCCACAGTATGCATGGCTATCAGTAATCTAACTAAATATATTGACCATTCGACCCCTACATCAATCCTACTCTGGGTTTTCTCAGCATTCCGATAATTTAACAACATCTCATTTTCGGCGAAATAGAAAGTTTAATTTAATGACTAAGGACTGAATTCCCAATGCTTTACAAATTTCATCAGATGAATGAGTGTGTTTTGGATATTTGCATCAAGGAGTAAGTTGCTACGTCAATTATTACTAAAGATACGGTGCAATCTGTAACAAGAGGAATGATAGACGAGACAACACTCCGTTTAAAGCATAAATATATTGTGGATATGGTGTACACCTCCCCTCCATAACTTTGCTTCGGAGAAGAACACACTAGATCGAGTACCTTTAACAACGCTTTTTAAATATTTAAATAAACTTATAGAGCGCTTATTCTAACATAATCACTAAGCGCTTAACACAAGTAAGGAAATGGTGAAATTTTAATACTGCTTGCGACTAATGATTGCACATATTATTTGTGAATGAAATATATAAAACTAATTAGTAAGAGAGAAGCGTTGCAGTCATAGTCTGACATGATCTTAGAGTTACCGGTAGTGAGTTCCATTATTGTGGTGCTCGAACCTCAAAACTGTGATCACCAAACTTTGATTTTCTAAAAGGAACATGCAATAATCGTTAATCCCTAGACCTTAAATGCCTTGATGGTCCATGAATCTGAATAAGCTCACATCGGTAAGATGGTGCGGTATTCAGAATACAATTAAAACACATTAAACTAATCTTAAGCTTGATCCTTAAGTAAATTGGAAGCAAATGGAGCTGCATTCAGATAGGGGATACGTGATCTCCAATTTCAGCTTTAGCCTTGAGTGTAGCAACTTTATTTTGAATGTCCTGTAGTCTAGCAATTGACGAATTATTTTCATTGTTCAAAAAACCATTGGCATAATCTAGGCGAGAAGTAACGAAGGATGTTAATTATAATAATTCTACCCGTTAATTAGTCACCACATATTACCATCTTTTGTTTTTAGTGAACAAATGAAGGATGCTCGATTTAGATGTAATTTTTAAAATTTTGAAATTTAAAAATATAACCTATATTCAATATGGTCAAAAATGATATAAATTAGATAGTTAAAAATAAATGATGAGGGAATAAGAGGTAAAATATAAAGAAAAAACGAGACAAAGTGGGGATGTGGGAAAGTAGGGTGGAGAATGGAACACTCGGTTGGAAGGTTGGGGGCTTGGCCCTCTACGATGGCTTGTTTGATATGTAATAGACATATTTCTATACGTTTCAGC
>LQRL01188255.1:2334-13976 GCA_001703475.1 Hydroides elegans
GTCGTAGAGTTTTCAAACTTTAACCCAAGCTTCTTTATGGTACCCTCATACCGGCTTGTGCTTTATATGACGATGGACCCTCTTAGCTCGCCATGGTGGACGTCGCAAAAACCGCCAATTTGGTCTTCTATATAGAGAAAAACGAATTCCTCTCTAACCTATCTCCTCCCACATTTTTGACAGTAGAGCTTTGCAGTGTTGCCACACCGTACTGCTTTTTGCACCCGTACTGCCTTTTGGGGATTTTTGCAAAACGTACTGCTTTTGTACTGCTTTTGGACCAAAAAAGGCAATTGTACTGCTTTTGTACTGCTTTCATAAAATTTGAGAAATATTTTCCTTAAAATTGGTTGAAATTTTTGTAGCGCCTTCGGCGCTTTATAAATTTTGTTAACTATATTTATGCGAAATGACGGATTGGGCCAAAATAGCCAGATTTTGGTATTTTTGGTAACATGATCTTGAACAGGTAAGAACTTCTTACGGTTGGTCATAAAGGGTTGGTTTTGTACACAAATGAACTGTCTGAATGTTTAAATGTCTTTATTGTTCACAGGGGTGGAAATAACACTCGCCACACTCGCCATGGCGAGTGAAATTTTCGATTGGCGAGTGTGAATTTGAAGTCACTCGCCAGCCTGACGAGTGTAAAATTTACCGTCAAAAACATAATTTTGAAAAAAAATGTTGATTAAATCTTAAGAATTTAAATTGTTCACTAAAATAATGCTGCTCGCGCCTTCGGCGCTCGCTTTTTTTTCTGGCGAGTGTGAAAATTATCTTATTTCCACCCCTGAGTTCAGATTTGGTTCAGATTCGGGTGGCAAGTACAAGCTAGCACTTTTGAATTAAAAGACGTAGCAACTTGGTTGTTGTTCAAATGAAGGGTCTCGGTGTATATATGTGTCTTTTTGAATAATTTAAAAATAATCAAGCCAAACGGAAGTAGTGGAAAAAAAATGCAACAAAAAACGGCGGTTGTGGCCTTCTCTTCGTTCACAAATGTTTACTTGTTTTTGACAAATTTGATAGCAGGGATATTTCTGGCATTTTGCGACCGGGGGCCGATAGCCCCCGGCCCAAATATCTGGGGGCCATTTTTCATCTCCAAAAGGCCATGAATTTACCATTTTCTTAAATAAAAATCATGGATATTTCTTGGATCTTGCGGCCTCGACCACACACTGTGCACGTGATTGTTGGCATATGCCATCATGCCCACATACTACAGTAAGTTATAGCTAACCTTGATTAGCTTAAAAGTACAAAAATGGCGAAATTGTAATATATACCAAAAATTTAAAAACCATAAAGAATATACAAAAAAAGTTATGGCCATCGCCCAAAATATTTTGGGGCCGTTTTCTGCGACCTTGCTAAAACCAAGTAAAAAAAGAACGTATTTCTCATGATTAGAACTCGTTCTCCCGATAGAACTACCTTCATATGCTACTGGGTGCCCACGGCATAGCTTTCCCTTAAAATTTGGAGTGATGCATCTTAACGGCTACACGATCGCATATCCGATTTTCGCTTCGTCCACGCGCTAGAGTCGTGTAATGATAACCTACAATGTACAATATGCATTTATTTAAAAAACGTATAAAATTGCGCTCACGTGTGCGGCGCTCGCAGTTGAGAATTTATTTTCATTCAGGAAAGTCCTTTTTTGACTACACGCCTGTCGATTTGGATGGCTGTCGCATAAGGCGATTGATGTTGTGATGGTTCTCCTCAAGTATGTTGCATAGGGCTGCAGTGATGTATTTAATACCAGACCACAGTACACAATGTGCCCGCTACTCTGGGTCAATGTGCCCGTTACTTATGTTTTTAAAAATATGTTTATTTCGGCAGAATTGATCTCGAAAACCCAGTTTATTCAGTCATTCGCCACTGCGTTAGTGCGAAGCGGAGGACTATATTTTCAGTCCTGTCCTGTCTTAGAGAAATACTTGAGCTATAAAAACACGTTTTTTATACGTTCAATGGGATTATAAGACCTAGGGGCGCTGTTTTCTGTTCGTCCACACCTTGGGCACTACGAATGACATCTCAGCTACCCCTCAAACGACTACGTTTGCCTTTGGCATATAGAAAGAGCATATATTGGAGTCTCATATATGCGGATTATTTTTAATTGCCTCAAAAAATTGAATTTTGGCGAATTCTCGAAAAATTCTGATTTTCGGAACTTAGCCTTATTTTGATAATGATTCATAAGGGTAATTTTAACAGGGATGCACTTAGGCTGCGCCATTTGGCAAATGGCGCATAAAAATTGCCACGGGCGCACTTTTTGGAAAACAGTGCGCCCGCTAGGGCGCATCGTTTTCCCTTCGGGCGCACGTTTTAAAAATGTGTGCGCCCGACTTTTTCAAATTGTCGTTATATATTTATAACATTTCAGGGTGATCAGCGTCAGGGAAATTTCCGGGACATTTCGAAATCCCATTTTAAATCAGGGAAAATCCACCTTTTGGATAAAATCAGGGCAAAATCAGGGATTTTTATTATGAGTCAGGGTTAAATTCAAAGAATTTAGTTATAGTGTTTGTTTATATATCTGTTTATATATGATTTCCCTATACAAAAAAATCGATCGCGCCTTCGGCGCTCGCATAATACGACTTCTTTCATATATTGAGGCTCGCGCCTCGGAGCTGGGATATTAACTAAATACATCTATGGTTTGTTTTGTACCAGTTTAGATGGGCTCTGTATCGATCTTAATTCATGGAGAAAATCAGGGAATTCGGAACTGAGTGGAGACTGGTCACCCATATTGTTTCGTCTTTACTTGGTCATTTCGGTAATTTTTGTATATTAACTGCATTATGGTAGTTGTGCTAAACAACGTTTAAAATGGGATTTCCCCTGGATATATGGTTCTCACATTTGGATTGTTAAACAAAAGGCCTATATATTACTATGTGGGCGCACTGAAAAAACCTCGGGCGCACTTTTCGGAAAGGAGTGCGTCCGTGGGCGCAAGATTCTGTGTGGCCAAATGCATCCCTGTTTTAATAATCTTCTCAAAAAAACAGTTTTTTATTTGGACAAAGTGATTATCTATAGTGTTTATGCATATCTTATCGGCTGTTTAATGAATTTTCATGCAGAAAAATCATGTAGGCTATATGTTTATTTCCCTGTTTACGCCACAAAAAAAAGATGCCCGGTACTTTCACAAGTGTGTCCGGTACCCTAAAACTTAAATTTTTCCCTGGGGGTGTGCTGCAATACGTTGAAATAATAAAATACACGAAAATCATCGTCAGTGAATGCGATGAGTAATATAAAGCAGGGTTAAAATTGCATATACACATTTTAATTCAATGTTTGAATATGTTTTTTTTTGTCGATATCAATAAGAACATTTTAGACCCTTTTTGCCCTTTAAAATGAAAACTGAGAGTACTGCTTTTCGTACTGCTTTTTCGACAAAGTCGTACTGCAAAAAGCAGTACAGCGTACTGCTTTTGACTGAATGAGGCGTGGCAACACTGGCTTTGACACTTTAGCCCATGCTCCTTTATGGTACTCTCATACCGACGTGTGCTTAATAGGTCGATTGACCCTCTTGGCTCGCCATGGTGGACTTCGCCATTTCCGCCAATTTGGTCTTCTATATAGAGAAAAGCTATTTCGTCTCTAATCTATCTCCTCCCACAGTTTTGGTCGTAGAGCTTTCAAATTTTAACCAAAGCTTCCTTATGGTGTCCCCAACCTTAATTTTGCTCTGGATGACGATCGAACCATTGTGGTCGCCGTGGAGAAGTCTATTTAGCCCATTCCGCATGACCATATACCATTTGCTATCGGTAAGACAGGTCCTATGGCGTGTATTGTTATAATATATACACGACCAAACCTGCCGCAAGCAGAATGGTTGGTAATGCGGGGGCTCTTGTGTTGGATGATTGACTCCATGGTGGATACATGCATTTTTTTCTCATTGAGGCATGCCTTCTGACTTCAAGTTATTGATTTGTATGTCTGTTGAACTTATCGACTGTTTGAATCACAGCTGTTACCCACCTGGCCGAATAGCTCAGTCAGTTGTGTATCGGCTTCATGTCCTGAAGGTCGTGGCTTCGATCCTGGATTCAGTTCAAAAATATTTTTCCTTGAGAAAATGCCAGAAATAATATTCTCATGTATGGTGCCTATAGTACATAGCCATATCTTATCTGAAATTCTTTGATTTGATATAAATGGCTGGTTCATAATGTACTCATACATATTGTGTGTATGTTCATTCATATCTCATATGAGCCTGTAGCTTAGTTGTATAGCATCGGACTCGTATCCATAAGGTCATGGGTTCGAATCCCGACTTGTGCAACCGATTCCTAAAAATAATGGTATAATGATATAAACAAATAAGTATTTTAATAATTGTTGTTTGTATGCAGATGGTAAAACAAATGGATAACATATGACTTTTATACCAGCGTATGCATTAACACTTACCTGTTAAGTCTCATTAAAACAATTAACAAAAAAAAAACGTGTTTGCTTGTACTTAAAGAGATAAAGCCAAAGCTATAAAGTAAAAGCTGGATCATTGTCCTTGACAATCTTGTTATATGTTGTAGATCATGGGCGGAAGGCAAACAAACAAGCAAGCGAGGCAGTTTTCGACCGGAAGCGATCGATTCCACAGTTCAGCACGGGCTAACCAAAGCCATGCTAAAATATGTTTTGAGTGAGAAGCAAAGTAAATCAAAACAAAATGCAAATAACAATGCAAGTAAAAGAAATGCAGCAAAACGTAGTTGTACCGCCAAAAGTGATTCTCAAAAGCAAGACTTGTCCGGTTCAAAGACAGTCACTCGAAAACTTAGAACTAAAGAAACTGCTAAAGTTGTAAGCAAACCAAAAAATGTCAAGAATGCTTCACTCAAAACAGCGACTGCTAAAATAAATGCAGCGCGTTCCAAAGCTGTTAAAGTTTTGAATAAACCTAAAGTTTCCCCGTCACAAAAGCTGGCAAAGAAGAAATCTACAACAGCAACAAAGAAAACTGTGAAAAGCAAAGTTAGTCCAAAATCTAAGCAAAAACCAGTTGTCGCTAAAACAAAAAGACCGGGTACTAAGTCACCTAATTCAAAGAAAAGTTCGAACGCGTCTAAAAATGAAAGTAAAGGCAAATCTAATGCCACAAAAACTGAACGCAGTAACTCTCCAAATAAAAAGAAAGACACTGCAAAATCATCAAAAGATGCAAATGCAAAATCAAATGTAAAGTCAGTCAGCAGTAAATCTAGTAAGCCACAAGACAATGAATCTGAAAACAAGACATTAAGTAGTGGCACTTCCAAACGTTCAAGCAGTATTAAATCAGAACCCACTGTTAAAAAATCAAAAAGTGGAACTGAAAACAAAAGCACATCTCCGTCGAAACCTGATATATCCAAAATCAAGGATGACAGCCCGCAACAGAAAGGCAAAGATACAAAATCAAGAAAAAGAACAGTCGATGAAAGTAAAAGTGTAGGATCGCCAAGTGATGAACCCAAAGCTAAACGGCAGCTGCTCGATAAACAATCTGAAACCTCTCCGAAACGAGGAGGAAAACTATCCAAAGTCAGCGTCGTTCTCACAGACACTGACGACACAGACAGTGAAACGCTATACTCATTAGGTACATCCGTGCTCATTGAAAAGACCGGCTCCAAAAAGAAACTGAAATTAAACGTTCTGGATATTCGGTCATCTGAGTGTTCTACGCCCGAGTCGGAACGTGAGTTGCCTTTTCTGGCAGATGCATCTAAATCAGCAGGCGAAAAGGGTGAGTTTGTACTCGATCTTTTCTACTCATGTAGCGTTTTAAAATCTATGCATTTTGTACCAGAAACATGTTTTCGTGTAATGAAGGGTTTTACTTTCCAACAAGCTTTGCAGAGACATAGCTACAGTCTTAAAAAAAACTTTTCTAGTTGTGTTTTTTTTTCTAGATTTATGTAATTAATCATTTTTCCATTATAATGTCAAACATTTTATTATATCGTTTATTTCTACGAGACTTTAAGTTACTGTCTTTTCATATAATTATATAACACATTAATGCATTTTCCTTGGGCTTTTGATTCAAGCTGAAACTCTCATTTCTGATATTTATAATGTACACCTTAATTTATAGAATTCAAATAAATCTAATACATATTGATAATTGCCTCTTACAGGTAGTTGTGACATTTGTGGCGACGCGGTGCGTTTCATGCACTACGGCGCGCGCGTCTGCGAGAGCTGCTGCTCGTTCTTTCGTCGCTTCACGCAACATAACAACGAGTGCAAGCCGTGTCCCAAAGAGTGCAGTCTTACCGTGGCCGACCGGAAGTGCCAGGGGTGTCGCTTTAAGAAGTGCATCGAGGCGGGCATGACTAGTAATTGTGAGTAATGCAATGCAATTAAATGTGATTTTATTATTGGGGTATAATGATTGCACAACATTTAAGATCTCCATAGCGAAATACTTTTAAATTTAGCTATTAAATCTAGAACTTTATATTTCGTTCCATATCGAGCCTTTTAACTTACTATATTGTTTTATCATTGATATATTTCTTACGGATATGAATACAAATTTAATTTAATAATTATTTGTTGGTCTTCAAGGTTTTAATGAAGTTGCAATCGGCTTTAATGAATCGATGGATTAAGTGTTTGCTCTATTTCTTTCAGACCTGAACAATCTCAAATATTCACCACACAAGCTGAAACCCACCTTACTGCCCATCACGCCGCCAAGCTCTGGAAACTCACCTTATAAAACGCCACCGCGTACCCCTGGTTAGTACTTGGATTAACATTTTCAATAACTGCACATTATATTTTGTTCCTGGGTAAAATTTATAATAAATTAAATGCGATCTGATCAGATAGACTTTTACAACATAAGAGAAACAATTAGCTCATGAATGTAAGACTAGGGATGTAGCCTTTTTCTAAAAAAACCCCTTCATTTAACTTTCTAAATACTACACTCTCTTTAACATCTAAAAAGGGCTGTTTTTGACCACAAAAAATAATAATGCATTGACTTGGAGAAATTTTTATAAAAAGCCTGTAATCTTCGTATTTTATCAATCTTACATAATTAACATATTATGCCAAGTGGATATGCATTTCGGTTGCAGATGTAGACGAGATGAAGGCGGATGCCGCTGGCGACTTGCTAGACTCCATCCCCGACATTCCCATTATGCCCATGTTGCCCAACAGTCCGGCCGCCTCCCACCGGAACTTTATGAAACGCATGAAGACGCTAGAAGCCGACCGTGGTATCAAACGGTAAGGAGATAATCTTTCACTTTTATTAAGATCTCCTATTTAGAATTTTATCAATGATCTTTTTAGGCTTTTACATATTAAAAGAATATGTTCCTCGGCATTTTTAATCAAATAGACTCAGGGCTTTGCCTACCCGGCGTTTTGGCGGGATTCCCGCCTGAAAAAAATGAATCCCGCCTAAAAATAAGACCCTGGCGGGCACCGCCCGCCTTAATCTTTTGAATCCCGCCTAAATTGGAGTCCTTGGCGGGCATTTTTTGCTTCCATTTTTATTCTTATTAAACAAATAAATGAAGAGGGAAATCAAGTAAGTGAATGTGTCATTTCATGAATGGGTGTATATGTGAAATTGTGAATGCTTAACCTCATGTATGACTTTCACTGTTAACACACGGTATATCACACTCTTTGACGCTTTCTCATTTTTGTATCATTTAATACCGTATCTTCCCTTCCGATCTGTGACTCGCAGCACAGAAAAGTGGCCGCCGGGAGCAGTGATACGGTGGATTCAAATTTCAATTCTTTAA
This sequence comes from Hydroides elegans, assembly GCA_001703475.1. Lineage (NCBI taxonomy): Eukaryota > Metazoa > Annelida > Polychaeta > Sabellida > Serpulidae > Hydroides > Hydroides elegans. The sequence goes on from LQRL01188255.1 coordinate 10,164, forward strand.
AATGTCATGATTTACTCTCAACAGATATATTTACGTTTAATATTGAGTCGAAAGTATGTATCCAACTGAGTAGTTGGCAAATGGAGAGCGGGACGGTAGATAGTCGGTTATGTTAAACTGGTACATGGCTTTACCTAAGCGGCCGCACGGTCGCATATGCAACTTACGTTTGAGTCACCCGATGTGCAACTAACTTTTCTGGCCGCTTCTTTTTTGTTTATAAGATGTGTTCGTTATTTGATCAAATAATCAAGGCGATTTTTTGGGTAACACGAATTTTCGCTCGCGCCTTCGGCGCTCGATTTTGGATTTCAACTAAATTACTAATACTTATGATATGGTTCCTTCATGTATTGTATAGTTGTACCGGTACATGTGCCGGCTGCGATTATCCATATCGCTATCGAGTACGATTTTTTTCTCTGATATTGAATTTACCTTTGTGCAATCATCCCCTTATTATCTAAGTTGCTATGAATGCATGTCACCTTGAATTGTATGTAGGCCTATCTAAGGTGTTGTTCTGTTATTTATTTCCCTATGTATGCCTATTATCTAAGTTTTCATTAGTCCCCAAAGTTCGATTTCCCAGAGTTTTATACTCGATAAATGGATTTCGAGAAAAATTCGTTTACATAATTTGCTCGCGCATTCGGTGCTGGCAATATGATAATATACAATCATAGTTATATTTCATTGACAGGTTTCGTTTAGACAGTTGGGGTTTAAACGACATGGATCAAAGTAAAGTTTAAGTGAAGCATCACCATTGTTATGGATGTGCAATAGTCGGGAAACTAGCTTTTCGGTCGGGCAACCAACTCTCTTGAGTTAACGGGGTACAATGTTTTAATTAATGGAGTTGACCCGAGTACTTAAGCTGACTTAATTTACTGTCCATTTTTAAAAAAAAAACATGGATCATGAATGCAAAGGGACTGTAAATTAACAGTCTACTTATTAATAGTCTACTTAATATCAATTTAAATGGATTTTTTATTTGATATGGGTCCCGCCACTTTTTCGGCGGAATCCCGCCTATTTTCAAGGGTCGGGCGGGCCGCCCGCCTTTTGTGACAAGGGTAGGCAATGCCCTGTAGACTGAAAACAATAGTTTTAGGACAAGTCACATCAATATCTTGTCATAGTCTATATATATTTTAGATTCCCTTCTTATCAAAACCATATTTTGTTGTAGGAGTGAAGGTGCTGAAGTGGAAAGGAGAACAAGTGTTCGGCAGTCAGAAAGTGTATTCAGGTACTTGTTTTTAACCCAGCTTTCGTGAAACGAAAACTGGGTTTGTGCAATCGGTTGGTGTCCGTCCGCCGTTAGTTAGTTAATTAGTTAGTTAGTTATTTCGTAAACTTTTTAAAAAAACCTATCTCCTCTCACAGTTTTGACAGTAGAGATTTCAAACTTTAACACAAGCTTCTATATGGTCACCTTATTATGGATTGTGCTTTTGATGTCGATCGAACCATTGTGGTCGCCATGGTGGACTTCGGCATTTCCGCCCATTGTAAAAAACTCTAAGCTAGAAAACATATCTCTTCTCACAGTTTTGACAGTAGAGCTTTCAAACTTTAACACAAGCTTCTATATGGTCACCTTATTAACCCAGCTTTCGTGAAACGAAAACTGGGTTTGTGCAATCGGTCGGCGTCGTCCGCCGTTAGTTAGTTAGTTGTTTAGTTAGTTAGTTAGTTGTTTAGTAAACTTTTCACTAAAAACCTATCTCCTCTCACAGTTTTGGTAGTAGAGCTTTCAAACTTTAACCAAAGCTTTGATATGGTATCCTCATACCGGCTACTACTTTATAGAACGATTGACCCACGTGGGTCGCCATGGTGGACTTGGCCATTTCCGCCAATTTGGTCTTCTTTATAGAGAAAAACTCTTTGCTTTGGAACCTATCTCCTCCCACAGTTTTGATCGTAGTGCATTCAAACTTTAAACAAAGCTTCTTTATAGTATCGTCATACCGGCTACTGCTTTATAGGACGATTGACCCACGTAGGTCGCCGTGGTGGACTTGGCCATTTCCGCTAATTTGGTCTTCTATATAGAGAAAAATTCTTTGCTTTGGAACCTATCTCCTCCCACAGTTTTGATCGTAGTGCATTCAAAGTTTAAACAAAGCTTCGTTATAGTATCGTCATACCGGCCGCTGCTTTATAGGACGATTGACCCACGTGGGTTGCCGTGGTGGACTTGGCCATTTCGCTATTTTGGTCTTCTATATAGAGAAACATTCTTTGCTTTGGAACCTATCTCCTCCCACAGTTTTGATCGTAGATCATTCAAACTTTCCACAACACTTCTTTATAGTATTGTTATACCGGCTACTGCTTTAAAGGACGATTGACCCACGTGTTTCGCCGTGGTGGACTTGGCCATGTCCGCCAATTTGGTCTTCTACAAAGAGAAAAACTCTTTGCTTTGGAACCTATATCCTCCCACAGTTTTGATCGTAGAGCATTCAAGCTTTACCAAAGCTTCTTTATAGTATCGTCATACCGGCTACTGCTTGATAGGACGATTGACTCACTTTGGTCGCCATGGTGGATTTAGCCATTTCCGCCAATTTGGTCATTTATATTGAGAAAAACTCTTTGCTTTGGAACCTATCTCCTCCCACAGTTTGGATCGTAGAGCATTCAAACTTTGTACAAAGCTTATTAACTCAGCTTTCGTGAAACGAAAACTGGGTTTGTGAGATCGGTCGGTGTCGTCCGCCGTTAGTCAGTTAGTTAATTAGTTAGTTAGTTGTATAGTAAACTTTTTCATGGAAACATATCTCCTCCCACAGTTTTGGTCGTAGAGTTTTCAAACTTTAACCCAAGCTCTTTTATGGTACTCTCATACCAGTTTGTGCTTTATAGGACGATTGCACCTCTTGGCTCGCCATGGTGGACTTCGCAAAAACCGCCAATTTGGTCTTCTATATAGAGAAAAAATAATTCCTCTCTAACCTATCTCCTCCCACAGTTTTGATAGTAGAGCTTTCAAACTTTAACCCATGCTCCTTTATGGTACCCTCATACCAGCTTGTGCTTTATAGGACGATTGCCCTCTTGGCTCGCCATGGTGGACAGCGCAAGAACCGCCAATTTGGGCTTCTATAAGAGAACAACTATTTCCTCTCTAACCTATCTCCTCCCACGGTTTTGACAGTAGAGCTTTCAAACATTAACCCATGCTTTTTTATGGTACCCTCATACCGGCATGTGCTGTATAGGACGATTGAACCTCTTGGCTCGCCATGGTTGACTTCGCAAAAACCGCCAATTTTGTCTTCTATATAGAGAAAAAACTAATTCCTCTCTAACCAATCTCCTCCCACAGTTTTGACAGTAGGGCTTTCGAAATTTAATCCAAACTCCTTTATGGTACCCTCATACCGGCTTGTGCTTTATAGGACGATTGACCCTCTTGGCTCGCCATGGTGGACTCCGCCATTTCCGCAAAATTTGGCTTCTATATACATGTAGTAAAAAAAAAAGACTTTAGCCCATTCCGCATGATCATATACCGACTGCTATCGGTAAGACAGGTCCTATGGCGTGTATTATATACACGACCAAACCTGCCGTAAGCAGAAAGGTTGGTCATGCGGGGGTTTGTGTCTTTGGTGATTGCGTCATCTTATATCCAATGGTAGACACGCGCATTTTTCTCATTGACGCATACCTTCAAGTTATTGATTTTCATATCTGTTGATTTTATTGTTTGTTTAGATCACAGCTGTTACACACCAGGCCGAATAGCTCAGTCAGTCGTGTATCTGCTTCATGATCCAAAGATCGTGGGTT